>NW_024121155.1:5898966-6077028 GCF_016745375.1 Pimephales promelas
GAAACAAAGATGAAGTTCTCAAGGTGAATGCATACCTCGACACTAGGGTCTAACACTAAAAATCAAGTCAGGAATCTTAGCGTGTCTCAATAGTCATGACCTTAGTTTCAATAGTCATGTCAAAGCAATAACTAAATCAGCATACTATCATCTGAAAAATATTTCAAGAATTAGATGCTTCCTTTCCAGTCAAGACTTAGAGAAACTTGTGCATGCTTTCATCACTAGCAGAGTGGATTACTGTAATGGCCTCCTCACTGGCCTTCCTAAAAAGACCATAAGACAGTTGCAGCTCATACAGAACGCTGCTGCCAGGATTCTGAGCAGGACCAGAAAATATGAACATTTCACACCAGTCCTCAGGTCTTTACACTGGCTCCCAGTTAAATTTAGGATTGATTTTAAAGTATTATTACTGGTATATAAATCATTCAATGGGTTAGGACCTCAATATATTTCAGATATGCTCACTGAATATAAACCCAACAGATCGCTCAGATCACTAGGATCACATCAGCTAGAAATACCAAGGGTTCACTCCAAGCATGGAGAGTCTGCTTTTAGCTATTATGCCAGCCGCAGCTGGAACCAGCTTCCAGAAGAGATCAGGTGTGCTCCTACAGTAGTCACATTAAAATCCAGACTCAAAACACATCTGTTTAGCTGTGCATTTACTGAATGAGCATTGTACAGCTTTAACTGCTTTAATACTGCTTTAATACTGCTCTGAAGTAAATTACTTATACTGCCGAGAGTATAATGTAGTCGCTGAGAGCGTCATTAAGGGTAATGGCAGCAGAAACGTGCTCTGTGGGGGCCCCGCTGGACATTACTGGTGTAGCACCACCCCAGCAGAGTACGTCCCTGGGCTGGAGGTCCAGTTGCACCGTAAACCGTATAAGAAGTCGCTGAGAGCGTCGTTAAGGGGAGAAAATAGCTCTGTGGGGGCCCCGCTGGGCATTACTGGTGTAGCACCACCCCAGCAGAGTACGTACGACGCTCTACGTCCCTGGGTTAGAGGTCCAGTTGCACCGTAAACCAACTCAATCTCTTCCACCTCAGATAGGGGTATACTGGAAGAGATCCTGATGGAGAGCGGGAGAGTCTTCACTCCGATGAGGCGAGTGAAGAAGTAAGTTACTGCCGAGAATATAAGAAGTCCCTGGGCTGGAGGCCCAGTAACACCGTAAACCAGCTCAATCTCTTCCATCTCAGATAGGGGTATTACTTTATTTTATTTTATTTTTACTCTTAACTGTTTTTATTTATATTGATTGCATTTACTGAATGTGCACTGTGCCACTGTTTGTCCAACTGTTACTGTACATTTTTATTTTCGACACTGTATTTTATTTTTATTATTATGATTTTTTTTTATTCTAAACTGTTTTAATTATTCTGACTTCTTTAATTTCTTCCGTGTAAAGCACTTTGAATTGCCACTGTGTATGAAATGTGCTATATAAATAAACTTGCCTTGCCTTGCCTTGCCTTTACCCAGATTTTATTATCTGCAGCACCCAGGCAGATATGTTGGGAAGATGATACCACTCCTCTACAAAATCTACTAGGGGTACCAGCCTCTCGAGACTGGCCTCTGGTGTTTTTTGAGCATCAGGCCAGAAGGTGAAAGCGGCGCATCCAGCAGAAAGGACCTATCTTTGTCCTTTATGCCAGAGAGTTTCAGCCACAGATGCTTCTCCGTGGCCACCATGGCCGCCATAGAGCGGCCAATGGCGCGGGCTGTTTTTCTCGTGGCCCGGAGAGACAGATCTGTGGCTTTCCTCAACTCCGCGACATCCTCCGGAGTCGGCCCCTCCCCCTCGTCCAAATCTTTCAGGAGGTCGGCCTGGTATGCCTGCAAGATCGCCATAGAGTGCAGACATGAACCAGCCCGACCTGCCGCCATGTAAGCCCTGCCAATAAGTGCAGATGCATCTCTGCAGGGCTTACTAGGCAATACCGGGGTTTTTAGGGAAGACGCCGACTCAGGTGAAAGATAGCCCGCTAAAGCCTCTTCCACCTTCGGCATCTTCCCATATCCCATGTTCTGTGCCCCCAAAACATTGCTATAATCGATCACACTGGGGCTGGAGACACGGGAAGAGTGTGGTTTATCCCACGATCTCGCGATCTCTTTTCGGAGACCCCAGCGCTGAGGTTGTGACCTGCGCTGCAGGAAACGCTCGTCAAGTTTACTCTTAACTTGCATTCCCTGATCATTTTGTGGCCAGCTGATGTTTAATCTGGCCAAAGCACGAGTCACTACCTCAACCAGATCCTCATTATTCTGGCCTTGAACTGGTGTGCTGAACTCACGGTCGTCCGCATCAATGCTGAGCACATCTACTTCCTCAGAAGCAGAGAGCTCGAGCATTTGGACCTGATCGTGGGCAGGAGAAACCGCAATGCCGGCTCCCGCACCACTCTCAGAGGCTGCAGGATCAGCAGATGGAGAATGAGAAAATGCCTCAGCATTCTCATTCTCCTCTGCAAGATCCCGCTGCAAACCCCAAGATCTCAGTCGCCGCATCGCCTCAACGAATGCGGGACCGAACTGACCGTGCTCGTCAAAGCACGCCAGCCGGGAGCGCAGCACTCTTATGGGCATCACATCACAGTCTGCAAAAGCAGCCCCCTCGAGAGCTTCCTGTGGATGCTGCACTCCCAAACAATTCACACACAGAGAGTGTGTGTCCACACCCGTGAGAAAACAAGGGCAGGGATGCACAAACCTCTTAAATTGTTGACTGGCCATGATATATTTTCAATATATAGACAAACAACACCAAATAGACAGACAGTTTTCACACAGAGTACTTGCTGAAGAGCGAAAGCTACTGTGTGTTGTGACAGCGCCACTTTTATACTTTCGGGTATGCCGTCACATGTTACGTCACGACACAACATCAGGATTGGATTAGTTTCATTCATACTTCAGAGGCGCACGCTTAGGGAGCGTCCCCAAAGGTCGAATTCTCGACGCAGTGTTGAGTTCCCTTGATTGGGAACTGATTGAGGAACAAAGGGCCTTGCTGAAAATTAACATTTAAACTCTTGCGCTATCTGCACTATTGAGACGAAGCTCTCACCTCCCTCATCCTAGTCTCTCATTCTGCACTCTTGCAGAGATTACCCAAACTCACACAAGAATCTAAATGGTTTTAATGTGAACAATCATACAGTTTTATACATGTTTGGTATATTTTGAAATGTCTCAGTGCGACCTGTACAACTGTCTCATTTCCATAGTAAAATAAAAGGTAATAAGGTTTTTAAGAGTTTAGCGATAACATATACACAAAAGAGGGTGGATGGTTAAACCCTCCTGCCCTCAGAAGGTGTAAACGCAATGCAAATTCCCACTGTTAGCAAATGGTTCCAATGCAAATCAACTTCTGCTCCCCGTAAGTCTGGGATGGTGATTAAGGTGAATTTTCACTGTGAACTCATGTTTTCATATGAAATGGGGTCTGTCTATATAATGAAATGGAGCAGGGGGCTCTGGGCCTTTTCTATACTTCAGCCTGTGAGGCTGAGAGCGGCTGAGACTCTCAGCTTCACGTATTTCTTAAATGTCAGGTTCAGATTTCTTCTCTTTATTCCAGAGCATTTGATGTTTTGTATTGATTATCTTTGAACTGATATGAAATTGGAATGATAAATTTATCGAGAGGCCTTCTCATGGGAGAGTTAAGTTGACACAATCTCTGCTGACACTTTAGGGATGCGTTGTAGTCATGTCTAGGTGCAGGTCCACCATCTGATCTGTATACAGCCCAGATCTGTCTGACTACATAATGCGTTGTGGTTGTGTCTAGGCGCAAGTTCGATACTTCAATAATTCGACAGTCATGTTTGGACTCATGTGTTCCATGTTTGGAGTCATGTGTTCAACACAATGCTTAATGGAGACAAGTCTAGAATTGGATTGGGAAGTGAATTATGCATGGAATAACTCTGCTTTACCAGCAGGTGGCAGTAGTCTGTATTAAATTGGGGTTAGAGCTACTTAATACTTAATGCTTTGGGGAATACCTTTGGCATGATGTGTGATATCTGTAATGGAACTACTACAATCTTTATTGGTGCTATGTCTTTCGCCACTTGTGACATTGCATGTGACGGTGATCCAGAAGCTATAAAAGGACATCGGAACATAGCCGCGTCAGCTTTTGAAGGGTCGAAGCAAGTCGTTCTCAGGAGCACAAAAAGTGTGGCTGAGGGATGCAGCGTCTCGTTCCCCACTCAGGGAACGAGGGTTACAATAGTAACCCGAGACGTTCCCTTTTGTAAGGGAGTTCCCGCTGCATCGATACTCAACGCTTTGGGGAACGCTTTTAACTCCTCCCAGCCCGAGGCCTAACATAGGGACCCTCCGACACATGGGATGGAGGATGCATTACCTCAAGAATCATGATACTGCCTACAGGCACCTCAGTGTCAACGCAGAAATAAAAGTGGCAGCCATGTCATCATGTAAGAGGGGGCAGCACCACCACTCTTCCAGGGAGCAGGAAGCAGACTCAAATAGATTCTTATATGATGAATACCCAGAGAATCATGATATTGCCCACAGGCACCTCAGTGTTGAGGCAGAAATAAGATAGCGTGGCTCCCACGGCCACGCCCTCGATTAAGAGGGAGCAACGCCACCACTCTTCCAGGGAGTAGGACGAACAGGAAGCAGACTCAAGATTCTTATATATTTTCTCATATAACTCATATCTCCCACAGGGGCCAGACCCATAGTCTCCATAACTCCGGCCGTGGATAAAATATTGTACCACCGGCCTGGGAAAGAAGATCTCTCCTAATAGGGACCTGCCAGGGAGGACTTTCCAGGACTTTTAGGGTCCGAGAATCATATTTGGGCCGGCCAGCCCAGTACAGAGCTACAAGGAGTAAACTCACGCTGTACCTCCTGACCCTTGCCAGAACCCCAGAGAGCAGAGCGATCAGGGGAAAAGCATACAGACGTGACCTCGGCCACATCTGTACCATGGTCTCCAGGCACAAAGGAGCTAGATGTGAGACAGAGTACCAGGGCGGTCAATGAGTGTTCTCATTAAAGGCGAACAGGTCAACCTCCGCTCAGCCAAACTCTGTCCATATAAGCTCAACTACTTCAGGGTGGAGCCTCAGACCCTGCCTCGACAGGATATCTGCTCCTACATTACCAACCCCAGGAATATAAAGAGATCTAACAGAGAGAAATTTATCCTGGGACCATACAAGAATCTGATGCGTCAGTCTAGAAAGAGGGCATGATTTCAGGCCTCCTTGGCACTTGATATAAGAGACTACCAACATATTGTCAGTCCTAATGAGAACATGATGGCTTCTGAGATCTACAAGGAAGTGTCTCAGGGCAAAGAATACGGTCAACATCTCCAAGCGATTCATATGCCATGAGAGATGATGGTCCTTCCTAAAAGTACATCGGGTGTAACGTCCCTCCATAACCGCACCCTAGCCCATGCGGGACGCATCTGTAGTCAAAGTTTTTCTCTGCCATGGTGCTCCCAAAGCCGGGCCTTGAGACAGGAACCATGGTTTCTTCCACATGAAAAGAGCATGAATGGATCTGTGCGTAACTCTGATCACACAAAAGGGGTTCCCCAGCGGAGAAAACCCCTTGGTCGTGTGTCACTACTGTAAGGCCCTCATGTGGAGCAGACCAAATGGAAGCTGCAGCCATGAGGCCCAAAAACTCTTTGAAAGTGTTTGACAGTGATGGCCTGGCCTAACCTGGTACTCTTTATTGTGGTTAAGATAGTATTTATTAGAACAGGAGACAATTGTGCCTTCATCCACAAGGAACTTTTCTTCACATTAAGTGTCAACCCCAAGCATCTCACATCACAATGTTGAATCGCCAGTTTTTCTGACTGAGCCAGAATGAGCCAGTCATCTATATGATTTTAGAATACAGATCCCCTGAAGTCTCAATGGAGCAAGGGCAGCATCCATACATTTAGTAAAGGTGCGAGGAGATAAGGCTAGGCCGAAAGGATGAACCGTATATTGATAAGCTTTTCCCCCCAAAGGTGAATCTCAGAAAATTTCTGTGATAGGGTTAGAATGGGAGTTAAGGAGCTTGTGGATCTATCACGACAGACCAGTTCTCAGAGCTGGTTTGACTGACATTAGATATCTTGAATTTAAACTCCCTCGGAGGTTGATCCAGTAACCTGAGATCCAAAACCAGGCCTAACTCCCCCTTCCTTCACAGGAACTATGAAGTGCTGGCTGTAGAACCCAGGCTCCTGTAACCGAAGAAGAGCCCACGTTGAGGTCTCCTGTGTTAAGAGGCACTAGACTTTCTGTTCCAAGAACCGACCCTGCTCAGGGCTGGCCAACATGTGAACCAACATGTGAACCACCCCTAGTAGATAATGTTTTTTTTAAATTAGCTCCACTGTGAGCAGGACCCCCTCGGCTGTATTTTGAAGACCCTCTGGGTGTCTAAATATGGCATTATGAGGACCAGTCCCTCGAGACTGGCATTGGCCATAAATTCCCAAATGGCTTCGGTGACCTGAAGCAGCGAACTGGCAGGAACTAACCGAAATATGCTCTCTAAAGACCTCCTGAGATGCAGCGAACTCGACAAGGCCGCAACGTTTTCGAGCGGACACTGCGATTTGTGTTCGCTGGAAGCCGATGTGTCCTAAGGCGGCGGTGGGAAGCAAACATCGATTTTTTAAAGGGTGCAAAAGGGTGCGAAATTCTGGAACTCGCCCTCCTGAGGGAACGCCCATAATTGTCCGCGAGTTATGACAATACTTCTTGGTCAGGGCCATCTTAACCCGAGTGACTGTCCTCAGACCGGTCTTCAGTATGGATGGCTTTGTCAAGAGTGTTTCCTCTGGCCCCAAGCCTTATATGGAGGGGGGGGGGGGGTGGCACGAGAGGAAACCTTTTAAAAAAAATATGAGGAGCTGGTGGCTGTCCTATGAGGCTGTAATTCAGTAATACCGTCGAGTGAGACCTGCATGCTCCACTCCCAGACAAACAACACAGAACGAGTGTGTGTCATCCTCACTCAAATAGCGTGGGCAAGGGGACACACACCGTGTTTCTCTATATTCGCCATATATATTGAGATAGACAGACAACATCAAATAAGACAATACAGTCACACAGAACAATACAGTCACACACTCAGCTTTCTTCTGAAGACAGAATGCTGACGCGGCTATGTTCCGATGTCCTTTTATAGCTTCCGGATATGCAACGTCACGAGTGACAAAAGACATAGCACCAATCAAGATTGGAGTAGTTCCATTACAGACTTCAGACGCATCATGCCGAAGGCATTCCCCATGGCGTAGAGTATTAATGCAGCGGGAGTTCCCTTATAGAAGGGAACTATTACTGCCTGTTAGGACTTTTTTTTTTTGCCTGCAGCCTGCACTCTATTTTGGTGTGAAATGCATTTATATATATATATATATATATATATATATATATATAATAAAACTATATTAATTCTAATGAAATATAATAGCTCATAAAAATGATATAATCAATGCAAAGTATCATAAAAATCTTTAAAAATTCTAAATAATAATAAAAAATATTATTGAACAAGAATATATTTGATTGATTTTGCTGGAGAAAAAAAAAAAGTAAAATTTTAAGACTTCTGTCTTTTTTGACCGAGAGGAGGCTAATGGCGCTTTTCCATTATCAGTACCAGCTCGACTCGACTCGGGTCGCCTCGGCTAGCTTTTCGTTCCGTTTTCCATTGCAGACAGTACTGACACAAAGAGTACCCGGTCGCCTTTCGTTCCTCGTTGCCCTATCAATCTCTCGCTGGATCCTCTCTTCGGCCACAAAACAAAGGAAAGTCTGCACTTCCTCGTTTGATCCCGGCGTATTCTTCTGAGTTCCCATAATAATAGTAGTAGGGTTAGTAACTATCTCTGGCCAAACTATTTAAAAATTGCGGGTTTATTCTGGATACTCCATCTGGCGCATGTAATGATGACGCAGTAAATGGTGACGATTCTCTCTGACCAATCAGCAGTCGGCATTGTTTTCACGTGACATTTTAGTATCGCCTTTGCTCGCCTCAGCTCGATCAGAACCTCGCCGGAGGTGGTACAAAAAAAAAAGAACCCGAAAGCAGGAACAGGTACAACTTTTACACAGTGGAAAACTAAACAAAGGCGAGCCGAGTCAAGTCGAGCTGGTAAACAAAGAAGCCCAGGGGGTTAGGCTAATAGTTCCCTTTCAAGGAAACTCACGCTACATTTAAGATGCCGTGGGAACACCATTGAGTCATTGCGTCATGAAGCACTTGCAAAATCAGTGCAGTTGCATGATGGAACGTCATGTCATGCAAACTATACAGCACTACCAGACCAAAAAGCGTTAGCTTCTGTGTCTTCAGCAAGTGCTCTGTGCTCTGAATTTGTCTCTGACTGTTTATTGTTTGTTTGTCTCAAGCATATATAAAATAAGACAGGAGTATAATATTATATTATATACGGCATAACAGTGGAAACTAATTCCATGTTTTCTTATAATATTACCATGTGGCAGCATATACATACTCACAATAGCAGAGGGCCTATATAGTTTTCAGCATATTTTAATTATTGTAGAATTTATTTAAAAATATACACATTTGTAAAAAAAATTAAAATAAAAAACAGTTTAATAAAAAATAAGGAGCAAATCTGTGTTTAGTTTTCTACCCCCTGCTATACTGAACCCCTACCAAACCATGACTTCAATACCGCGATGCGTACCAAACCGTAATTTTTGTGTACCGTTAGATTACATATAATATGCAGAGGGAACCAAGCAGAAGGGAGTGTAACGAGTTAGCTCAAAGAAATATCATAACTTGTTACAATTGATTATGAATATTTGGATCAGTTAATAGAATTATCTTAAATGTAGTAAAATGAATAATACAATCAACCCACCTGTTAACCCGTGAACACTCGGTGTTAATTATTTATTAATTCTAAGAAATATTAATTTATTCTAAGAAAAGGGTATCTTTCATAGCCACAGAAAAATAATTATTTCTTAGCATGTTCTGAGACCATTTGCCTTGGAGCTCTAGGGTCACATGCATTTCCATTTGCTTTGTTTCAGTGTCTCCACCTCTATGCAACCCACCCCCTTTTTAAATGTATACGAATAGTTCTGTATTCTAAGTTTGTCAGACTTCTTTGAGATGACTACAGCAATGCAATAAAGAACTTCTGTGTGAAAGATACCTCAAAAGTCTCCTGGTCTGTTGCGTGGAAGAAAAAACTTCACTACAAAAGGTAAAATGGTGAGTGACAGAATGGAACCGGAAGCAGGAAATGGAACTATGCAAAAGATCAATTGACCCTTCGCTAAGCCCCGCCCTCCCTAGTTACTGTTGCTACGCCTGTCAAGCTTTCGCGGCTGGCCAATCTATTATAATGTGGCTGCACCCGGTATCAGACATTTCAATGAGATAATTAGTAATTTTCGGCGAACAAGTGAAATATCTGAGAGAGCAAGACAAAAGGGACTACAGTATGCATTCGGGCGATATATTCACGACATTATATGCAACCGATTAGAGAATAATTTCTTAAAAATTGAAGTTAAAGCCTAACGTTATAGTCCCAGCGCAAGCAGCAGCGCCTCATACGCTGACCGTTCAGATGGGAAACACAAATTGAGGAACAGCTATGTTCATACACAGCAGGGTATGTGAAAATAATCTTAATAATTATAAATCAAACAGCTTATCAATAAATCTTGTGGAATAACACTAATACCGGGAGAGCCGCGATCGGATTGGGTTAAGTTACTTTGTAAGGGGTAACGTTAGTAGGACGTTGATTAACAAAATGCTGAAAAATATTTTAAAGTATGTCAGTGAGCCTTTGTCTTGTCTCTTTAATCGTCTTATTTTACGTAATCATTATGACCAAAGAACCGTCAATATTTCCAAGCAAATAGGTGTTTTTGTTAAGTATGTCGACATTTACCAGTAGTTGTGAATGGGTCTCGCACATAGAAGCTAGATCACGCCAATCATTTTTCCCCTTAGCTTTTAGATTTTCTTGAAGGAAAACAATTCCTCTCCCCCGTCCAAACTTTTAGTATACCGGTATCAGATTTGCACAATCCATACACACAATGCTTCAGCATGTTTCCCTCGTTCGAAAGCTTGCCAGACCTCCCGCGCATAGTTACGGTTGCTAAGACATGATTGGCCAGTGGCGGTTTTTGGGCGTGGCTTAGCGAAGGGTCAATTTAACTATGAAAAGAACCATCAGCTTATCATTTTAAGAGCACCACATTAAATGTATACTTGCATGGCCTTTGCAGTGGAAACAATTCTTGAAGTTCTTGCAAAAGGATGTTGATTGTTCCGTGAGTGTCAAAAGCTGAAGTTATTGTTTTTTATTCTCAGTTGGATGGAGAAGATATGATTAACTTGCATGGTTAATTCGACTCTGTTCTGGTTGAAAATTCTTTCTCTCCATGAGCACATGGCTGCTTGTGAGTCAAGGCCTGTTGCCATGCAGGACAGCACAGCTCCCTGAATGTACAGAGAAGAGTTGATGGTAGTCCATTCAGTGATGGTAAAGTTGCTTTTTTCTTCTGAGTTGGATTGAAGAAAATACAGTATTACTCTAATGGTAGAGTATGCCATTGGAGCCATAGTAGGCTGTGGTCATGGACAGACATCAACCCAAAGAAGCAACAGCAGAGGCCAGAAGAGGAGAGAGAGAGTCACTGTGAATTTGTCTCTAATAAAGCCTGAGAAAAGCCGGTGATTAAACCTAGGTACGGGGCTGATGGGAATAAAAGTTCAGTATTCAAGTGACAGTGTCCTTTGGCAATCGGAAAGAGCCACGGAGGTGCGATCTATGACTAGGGATGGGTATCGTTAAGGTTTTATCGGTATTACTACTCTTACCGATACCGCTTATCGATCCGGTACTTTAACGGTATTCTTATCGGTTCTTTTTGGTGTTTTTTTTTTTTTTTTTTTTTTTTTAAGAATTAAAAAAAGTTTTATATACAAAAAGGACACATAAGAAAAAAAACAAACACAAAAATACAATTAATCAAAGATACAAATTATATACAAAGTGCTTTAATTTCAGGAAGGTGTACTAACATATCTTTTCAGGTAATTGTTTCTGTCTGAAAAGAAACCTAATTTAGTAATCAAATATAAAATAGCACTGTATAATTTATCATAGAGAGATTAATGCTTATTAAATCTAAAGTTACTCATTCAAAAGCTGTGAGTGATTTTCTCTGCCTTTTGTTGTTTGATTTGCATTAATGGCTGAATCGTCAGCAGGTTTAGGCTATTAGACTGCTGCCCCTTTAAGACCGAGAGCAAATCTAATCGGTAACTGAAGCACCATCATTTTCTCCCTATTATTTACGTCCATTTAAGACATAATTGTGTTTAAGTGAATAAAATTTGTTTAAGTGAATCTCAGAGCTGGTCATTTTGACATTTTTATGTATATTTGATAGTTAAGGACACACGAAGCAAAAAGTGTAGGCTACTTTTCTTGTCTCGTTGCAGTCGTGAACAGCGTCTCTTGCGCAGGCTTTTGTGTTTTTGATAGCCATTTTTTGATCTTGCAACAGTAGAAGACAGCATTTTGCAACAATCGCCAATCGTGCTGATTCTGACGGTACGTTTGGGTTTTGGGAACTTCCTAATAGGAAGAACTGACAGCGCTCCGCAGTGCTGTGAAGTAGGCTAAAGGAAGTTAAGCTGGGCAGATCATGCATCTTGTTTTTTAACGGTTTTATCTCAAATATCTTCTTTTTATAATCTTTGGAAGCCGAAATGCAAAATATATTAGAATAATATCCCAAATCTAAAGTGTAACCACGTTGAATGTTTAGTTCTGTCCTCATTGTCACTCATTAAGCAAAGCAAGGGCTGTCGTGTTGCACGTGCTGTGGCTTTGCGTGAGAGATTGCTCTCTCTCTCTTCTGAACTGCGAATTTCAAATTTGCATCACAGACAAATGGCTTAATTAAAATATAGTTTATATATAGAAAAGGCTGGCGATATAAACATGTTCAAGATAACGTCTTTAGGAACGATAAATAATTTTTCCAGTACCGACAGCAGAACCGATAACGTCCGAGCATATCGATACAGCAGTTTTTAAAAATTCATTACCGGGGCCCGTTTAATACCGGGTTTCGGTACCCATCCCTATCTATGACAGAGTCCATGCAAGCGGCTCCTGAAGCGAGGACCAGTGCGGCTCCAAGGTCTTCCACGGGGTCGAGGGGCAGGTCTCTACAGGTGATTCTGATGAAACTCAGTGGTAAGTGTGGGATCCAGTATGTCTTGTGTCTTGTGATTGAGCATATCTGGGATGACCTATTTGACAAATGCCTGGAGTACAGAGGGAATGTTGGTGAGCCCGAACGGCATCACATGATATTCATAGTGCCCGGTCATGGTTGAGAACGCTGTTTTCCACTCATCACTCTCCCTGATCCGGATAAGACTGTAGGCATTGCGCAAATCCAACTTTGTGGTGTGGAGCTGTTCTAGGGCAGCAGGAACCAGTGGTAGTGGATAGTGAAATTTCACAGTAATATCGTTGAGACTACGACAATCAATACAGGGACATAAACATCCATCCTTCTTTACGAAGAAGAAACCAGCCGAGGTGGATGGTCTAATGAATCCCCAATAAAGTTGTTCCTCAATGTAGATCTTCATGGCTTCGGATTCAGTTTGAGAGATGGGAAAAATTCTTCCCCATGTGGGAATGGCTCCTGGAATAAGATCTATAGCACAGTCACTGGTTCTGTGAGGAGGAAGCTGAGCAGCCTTACTTTCACTGAAGGCGAGAGCGAGATTGTGGTACTCTACAGGAATCTCCTGTAGATCTGAATTCTAGGAGTGGTCTTGATGAGAGGATACAGACTTTCCTCTTGACAGGTATTAGACAAACGGATTATCTGTTTATCAGTCCATGAAATGGTAGGGTTATGTTTCTCCAGCCAGGGCAGACCTAAAATGATGGGATGTTCGATGGTGTAGAGTTGGATAATCTCTGTGTGCAGGTTGCTGGTGCTTAGAATGACTCTTTGAGAGATGTATTGAACCTGGCCGGTACCCAAAGGACGTCCGTCTAGTGCTGCCACTGACACCCAGGATGTACATTGAATGAGACAAAGATGATGATCTTTTACAAATGACAGATCAATAATGTTTCCTGCAGGTCCAGAATCAATTAAAGCACTGGTTTTTACTATTTTCAGGGTGACTGGTAATAATGTCTCATTTCCAAAGAAGTAAAAGAAAAGGTAATACGGTTTTTAAGAAGTTTAGGAATAACTGTCACACAAAAGATTTGTGGTCCCTAGGGACTCCAAAGGTGTAAATGCTAATTTTCACAGTTCTAAGCTCCTTCCCCCAGTAAGCATTGTAGGTGAATACAGTAATTTTCCACTAAACTCATGATTTACATATCAGGTATGGTCTGGCTATATAAGTAAATGCAACGGGGAGCTCAGGGCTGTTGTCCGTTTTCAGATCAGCCCATGAGGCTGGGAGTTCTGACTCCCAGTTCACGTAGCCACGTTGGGTAAAAGGATTCTTCTTTGTTCTAGAAACATTTGATTTGGTTTGCATTGATTATCTTATGGAACTGTAATAATACATTTACCTGACATAATAAATTGTTATACTTGATTATTCTAACAGACTTTGACTTTATTTTCATTAGAGTTAACAGAACATATTAGCTGATGCACAGATATCATTGATAAACCTTTTTCATTTTATGGAGTCAGATGATACGAGTTATTACATAAGATTAAATGTGTTGCATTTAATTAAAAATCAGTATGCCATGGGAAAGACGGAACACGCGTGAAACCTTCACCAAGAATCGAACGCTGTCTTTGGATCAATTTTGTGGCTTTTTACATAAGCATAGACTATTACAATACCTTCTCTCTCTCTCCTCGCGGCTGAGTGGAGTGTAACTCGAGTGCATGGGTTCCAGACTTTGGAGAAAGATTCGGCGGCTCGGTGCATGTGAGGCACTCGCCAAGCGCACATCAGGTTATCAAGGCGAATGGTCAAGTCCATTGACTGGCTGAGTGTTCTCCTCTCATCTTGACAGCTCTCTTTGAAGATCATTGAGTCCCTTGCGGTAGAGCAATTTGTGCCTGTTTGTACAGCAAGAGTGCGGAAGTAAAGAGTGTAATCCGTAGCTGAAGCTCCTCCTTGATGCAGGGAAAGTAAAAGCACTGAACTGACGAAGGAAACTGGCACGTGAAGGAAATGTCGAGCTTCCTCCTTCCCAAAGTGCCGTTACCCACTCCAGAGCCCTCCTGGTCAAAAGTGAAACAAATGGATGACACTCAGCTCTTGTTGGTAGAATAGAAGTTAGGTTGCTGATTGATAAATATCGAGCATTGCAGAAGGAATCCCATACACTGCAGCTGAACCATCATATTTATCAGGGAGTGACAGACGAGGATTGCCGAAGTTAGTACTCACATTCTGAATGGGCGGATCTGGAGCTGCAGCGGCAGGCTCTGCTGCGATGGTCCGTGCAGAAAGGTCCTACATGGATTTCGCTAGCTCCTCAGTCAGCAATGTCAGTTTCATGAGCTGTTGCTGGTGAACAGCCAGTACGGAGGCATGGGATGAAACCTCAGAGGTAAGGTGATGCATGGCTGCTGGATCTTGTTGTGGAAAAGTCTTCTGTGATACAGAGTCAGAGAGGTTCAGATCCATTTGCAGTGTTTTAATCGAGAGTGGTCAAACAGGCAGAATACAGAGATCAGCAAACAGGGATGTGAGATGAAATCCAGAATCATAAACAATACCAGACAAGGGTTGAGGCAGGTGGCAGACAAGAGACAAGGAACAGCAAACAGGCAAGGGTCAGAACCAGGGATGTAAAACAATCTGGTATAATGCTCGGAAATGTTAGCCGGACACCTGTGCCTGGACACGACCACAACGCATCCCTGAAGTGCCATCCTCATCAGCCCTGTGAAGGCCTCATGGACACCTCAACAAACTGTTCAATACTGTCTCCATACTGGCGTGATGACTCCGACCTCCAACCAGATGGAACTGGATAAATATTGTAAATATTCTGATCCAATCTTCTGACCTGTAGTGTTACCTGAATCATAATCATACACTTTTCTCTTTATAGCCAGGGTAGAACTGGCCCCCGAATGAGCCTGGTTTCTCCCAAGGTTTTTTTTTCTCCATTCAGTCACCTGATGGAGTTTTGGTTCCTTGCCACTGTTGCCTTGGCTTTTGGCTTGCTTAGACACATTTATAATATTCAACAATTTTATTGGTCTGCCTTACTTCAGGTGGACGATGACACAATTTTCTTCTAGAAACAAACTTTGTTATATTATTTGCATATTATCACTGTGAAGCTGCTTAGATACAATCTGTATTGTAAAAAGCACTATATAAATAAAGGTGACTTGACTTTAAGAAAGTACTTCTAATGTGAGCTTGTTATGTGTATAAAAGACACCTCTCCACAGAATCTGTATCCTCCATTCTAACCTCTTCACCACCAGAAACGGTGGAAAGACCAAAGGGCTGTCAAAGGACATCAGGGACAAGATTGTAGACCTGCACAAGCCTGGAATGGGCTACAAGACCAACAGCAAGAAGCTTGGTGAAAAGAAAATCATCCATCAATCATCCTTGGTCTGGAGCTCCATGTAAGATCTCGCCTCATGGGGTAAGTATGATCATGAGAGATCATCCCAGAACTACACTGGAGGAGCTTGTTAATGATCTCAAGTCAGTTGGGACCACAGTCACCAAGCAAACCACTGGTAAAACACTATGCTGCAATGGATTGAAATGCTGCAGTTCCCGCAAGGTCCCCCTGCTTAAGAAGGCACGTGTACAGGCCCATCTGAAGTTTGTGTCACGGTTCAGGGTGCGTCATCAGCATCTACCTGTCTGTTTGTCCTGTCATTTTCTGCAGCTTGTGACATTGGCAATCAGTGCTGATTCAGTGCAGTTATGCACAGATCAGAGCTGATTTCCCAAACCTGTTATTGTTCCATTTTCCTTTATATTCTTTGCTGTGTCTGCCTCTCTTTGTCAGTAGATCATTTTAGGTTTTGTCTTATGTGGATCTGTGCTGGTTGTGTTTTATGTTTTATGTTGTTCACCACTGTGCCCAGGACGCTTGGACGAGGAGTGCTTCCATCTGTGTTTCCAGGCTGTTCTCTCGGTCTCCCGTCTGAGGTGAGCGCTGCTTCCGAGGTGGTCTCCTCAGCCTGTGTGTCCAATGAGCATTATGAACAGCTCTGGTGATTCCTCACTTCACCTTAGCATTTGAGCACTGGTGGCACTAACCCTGGAGGTTGTATTTCCAAAGCTTCTAATAAACTCTGTTTACATTACCTCTGTGTTTAAGTCCTCCATTCAGATCCCATGACAAGTTGCCAATAAATATCTAACGGTTCAGAGTAGGCTTGGGAGAAAGTGCTGTGGTCAGATGAGACGAAAAATTAGTTCTTTAACATGAATTCAACTTGTCGTGCTTGGAGGAAGAGAAATGCTATGACCCCAAGAACATGGGTTCTAGGAATCGAACAGTGTGAACGCAATTAAGAAGGAAAAACAGGTAGTATTTATTTAGTTTTCTTTCCTGAGCACAAACAAAGGATCCAGCATAAGTGCTGGGTTGAGCAAGATACAAATCCACACTGGATGATGCAGGCAAAAGAGTCCAATAATATTAAACAAAGGTTACCAGTGAAGTGTCACAGTCCTTCGTCTGCACCAGTCCGTCTCGTCATCTGCACTACACTTCCCCGGATCCTTTTGTTTCTACTCCCGGACTCACTCCCCAATCAGCCACCTGTTCCTCGTCCTGTCATCATCATTCTCACCTGTTTGCACCTCGTTTAGTTTGAACCTGTGTATTTAGTTCTCTCTCCTCCAGTCTGTCTTTGTCGGTCAATGTGTAATGTTACCCGGTGTACCCCGTCTTCCTGCCTGTATTTATGGAATAAACCCAGTTCTCCCCGATACTCCGGTCTCCTTGTTCCTCTGCCTGCTCCACACCCGTGACAGATTGACCGACCCAACAGCAACATGAACACAGTGAGTTTTCCGGGGAGTCTCTAGCCGATTCGGCGGCCCCGCTTGATTCTGGTTCCCCGAAAGCCTGCGTTCACCGTCAGCCCTGCAAAGCTCGAGCTCTCCTCTCCGCTGGTTCCGTCCAGCCCCGCCGAGCTCGAGCTCTCTTCTCCGCTGGTCCCGCCCAGCCTCGCCGAGCCCGAGCTCTCTCCTCCGCTGGTCCCGCCCAGCCTCGCCGAGCCCGAGCTCTCTCCTCCGCTGGTCCCGTCCAGCCTCGCCGAGCCCGAGCTCTCCTCTCCGCTGGTTCCGTCCAGCCTCTCCGAGCCCGAACTCTCTTCTCCGCTGGTTCCGTCCAGCCTCTCCGAGCCCGAGCTCTCTTCTCCGCTGGTTCCGTCCAGCCCCGTCCAGGCCGCAGCAGTGACCGTCCAGCCCGCGCCAGAGACCGTCCAGCCAGAGACTGTCCAGCCAGAGACCGTCCAGACTGTCCAGCCAGAGACCGTCCAGACCGGCCAGCCAGAGACCGACCAGACCGTCCAGCCAGAGACCGTCCAGACCGTCCGGCCAGAGACCGTCCAGCCAGAGACCGTCCAGACCGCCCAGCCAGAGACCGTCCAGACCGTCCAGCCAGAGACCGTCCAGCCAGAGACCAGGATCCCGCCCAGCCTCCCTCTCCCACCTCCTCCCGTCATGCATCCGTCAGCCCTTCTGTCTACTAGCTCCCCTGACCCAGCCTGGTCATGGGATCCCCGGTCTTCGCCTCCTCCACATGGACACTTCCTCGGCCCCCGGTCCCATTGGCTCCCCCGTGGGATCCTTTTGTTTCTACTCATGGACTCACTCCCCAATCAGCCACCTGTTCCTCGTCCTGTCATCATTCTCACCTGTTTGCACCTCGTTTAGTTTGATTCCCCTGTGTATTTAGTTCTCTCTCCTCCAGTCTGTCTTTGTCGGTCAATGTGTAATGTTACCCGGTGTACCCCGTCTTCCTGCCTGTATTTATGGAATAAACCCAGTTCTCCCCGATACTCCGGTCTCCTTGTTCCTCTGCCTGCTCCACACCCGTGACAGATTGACCGACCCAACAGCAACATGAACACAGTGAGTTTTCCGGGGAGTCTCTAGCCGATTCGGCGGCCCCGCTTGATTCTGGTTCCCCGAAAGCCTGCGTTCACCGTCAGCCCTGCAAAGCTCGAGCTCTCCTCTCCGCTGGTTCCGTCCAGCCCCGCCGAGCTCGAGCTCTCTTCTCCGCTGGTCCCGCCCAGCCTCGCCGAGCCCGAGCTCTCTCCTCCGCTGGTCCCGCCCAGCCTCGCCGAGCCCGAGCTCTCTCCTCCGCTGGTCCCGTCCAGCCTCGCCGAGCCCGAGCTCTCCTCTCTGCTGGTTCCGTCCAGCCTCTCCGAGCCCGAACTCTCTTCTCCGCTGGTTCCGTCCAGCCTCTCCGAGCCCGAGCTCTCTTCTCCGCTGGTTCCGTCCAGCCCCGTCCAGGCCGCAGCAGTGACCGTCCAGCCCGCGCCAGAGACCGTCCAGCCAGAGACTGTCCAGCCAGAGACCGTCCAGACTGTCCAGCCAGAGACCGTCCAGACCGGCCAGCCAGAGACCGACCAGACCGTCCAGCCAGAGACCGTCCAGACCGTCCGGCCAGAGACCGTCCAGCCAGAGACCGTCCAGACCGCCCAGCCAGAGACCGTCCAGACCGTCCAGCCAGAGACCGTCCAGCCAGAGACCAGGATCCCGCCCAGCCTCCCTCTCCCACCTCCTCCCGTCATGCATCCGTCAGCCCTTCTGTCTACTAGCTCCCCTGACCCAGCCTGGTCATGGGATCCCCGGTCTTCGCCTCCTCCACATGGACACTTCCTCGGCCCCCGGTCCCATTGGCTCCCCCGTGGGATCCTTTTGTTTCTACTCCCGGACTCACTCCCCAATCAGCCACCTGTTCCTCGTCCTGTCATCATTCTCACCTGTTTGCACCTCGTTTAGTTTGATTCCCCTGTGTATTTAGTTCTCTCTCCTCCAGTCTGTCTTTGTCGGTCAATGTGTAATGTTACCCGGTGTACCCCGTCTTCCTGCCTGTATTTATGGATGTCTGAAAGCCTATTTGTTCAGCGCTGATATTTCCTAAGTGCGCTCGCGCTCCATCACGTGAACTGCGCCTGGAAAGGAATGCGCGCGCCTAAGTTATTCGCGCCTCAGATATTTGCGCCTCAGTTATTCGCGCTCAGAGATGATGAGAGGATTCTCAGAGACCCCTTCCTTTACTTTTGTGTGCGTTTTATGAAAAACAAGTAAGTTCTGACTACTGTTGTATGTTTATACTATGCTTTGAACTTTATTTATGTTCATTCAAACTCGTTTATTCTGTGTGATTTGTGTAGTCATGAAACAGAGCGTGCTGTAATAGTTAATATGTTTTCTGTGGGTAAATAATTAGCCCATCTATACGTCGATATAGACCTCTTTGTGTTGTATATTTAGACATATAATTCCGTGTTCGGATGCAGCATTTACTGTTTATTTGATGCTACAGCGTTATAGCGATATAATGTTATATTTTGCATAGTCACTTAAAGGTGCAGTAGTACACCATAAAAGGGTATATAGTGACGTATTCTGTACTGGATTAATGTTAACTATTACTTTCATTACTATACTGTTGTGAATGATGACAATAAGTATATTATAGTATTCTTTATTTGTTTATTATCATTTCATTATTTATTTTTTCTTTCTTTCTGTTTAGACCACACACACACACAGCATATACACTTGCAAACTTGTATATTGGCATCCTGGTCTGTGAAATAAAAGGATGATAAAGGATTCTCTGGCCGGAATCTTTCTGTAGTGTTCCCATCCTACAAAGAACCACTAGTCCATACTTTACATTGGTCCTTCGAGCCGGATCTAGGGTTTTCCTCGACACTATGGAGTCATCAACTGAAGGTCAGCAGCTGGAGTCATTGGATCGACCCAAGAGAGAAACCCGTCCACCTGCACATTTGGCCCAGTACGAAGTCACTCTTCTGCCCTCTCAACAGCCTGTGGTCCAAACCTCCTCTACGCCTGTAGGACAACCAGACCAGGCTCAGTCAACCAGGGCTAGGAGTTTGACAAGTTATCGGTCAGCTACACAGTCACGACGGTCCTCTCGGTTATCTTACGGACTCCATCTGTTTCGAAGTACGTCTGATATACAAGAAGCGGCTTTAGAGGAGGAGATCAAAGGATTGGAGCTAGCTGATCTGCAACAGGAAATAGAAGAAGAAAGGAAAGCTGACTTAGAAGCAGCAGCATTGGATGCACAAGCCAGAGAAGGACAGCGACTACAGGAGGAAGCACATTTGGCTAAAGAGAGAATAGCTAGAGAAATGGGGAGACGCAGGCGCTTGAAGAAACTCGAGAAGGAGGTACACATTGCCAGTCTTGTAAATACCTACCTGACAGGGACGAACAATGAATCATTGTCTACGTCAGCTCCTGCTGTATTCTCCAAGTTACCTCTGTCATCACCATTGACTCAACAGCCACCTCTGGTGCCATCGGTTCCCATGCAGTACCCACCTGTACAGCAACCAAATCTAGCGCCAGTTCAGGTAGCATCTTCCTCCACTGTTCCTTATCAGGTATTGGCACCATCTGCTAGTCCCGTCGCAAGTGCCCAAATCAGTGTTCCTGTTAGCACAGCACCGATTGCAGTACCAGTCTCTGTACTTCCATCTGCGCCCGTCTCATTTGCTCCCATTCCCTCCATGGTAACTACTCAGGAAGGTGGAGTGTTGCCGATGACAAGATCTTCTGTCACAACTAGTCTCCCGTCTCAGTACCAAGGGGCTCCAACTACCAGTACAAGTTTCATAATGGCACCACCACCTCCTACAGCTGCATCACCAGTTCAGATGGCATCACCATGGACTTACCCGGGTATGGAGACCTTGATTGCTACATCTTATGGCATTCCCAAACCGACACTTCCTTTTTTCGAGAGTGGCAAAGAAAGTGATTTTGCACTTTTGAAGATGGCGCTTGACAACTTGATGAATAGTCACCCTCATCTCAGCGAGCACTATAAATACCAAGTTCTCCTGGGCCAGCTCAAACTTCAGAGTGCTCTGCAGTTGGCCAAATCATACATGTATGACCCTGCACCGTATACAGCAGCATTGGGGGCTCTGCAAGATAAATATGGCCAGCCAAGACAATTGGTGCAAAGTGAACTTGGGGCAATCCTCAACTCCCCAGCCATTAAGTCAGGAGACGCAGATGCATTTGACTCCTTTGCCCTCTCGGTGCAGTCGCTTGTCGGTATGCTACGCACTTTAGAGGGACCGGTTGGATACGAGCTCAAGTGTGGTTCCCATGTTGACCGTCTTTTAAGCAAAATGTCTCCTTCCTACAGAGATGGATTTGTGGAATATTGTCTCGTTCGCGGCATACTACAGCCAGGTTCAGAACTCACCTACTCCTTGCCCGACCTCGCTGCATGGCTCCAGATGAAGGCTCAAGCCAAGCGTCTCGCCAGTCGTGCTACTTTTCTCTATAACTCTACAGGGCCTACCTTACCAAAGCGAGATCAACGTAGCCAAAAGTCCAAAGATAGAACAGCATCAGTCTTCCTCTGCTCTGGAGAGGCAGCTGACAAGGAGACTTTTCATTCGAAATCCCAAGCTTTCAAACTCAGTCCTTATTGTCCGTTTTGCAATAATAAGGAGCACTACCTTAACTCATGCTCGGACTTCAAGAAACTGAGTACAGCTGAGATCAAGAGGTGGATCCATGAAGGTGATAGATGTTGGAAATGCGGCCGCGGCCACAAAGCTACAGCCTGCACCCTTAAACGCCCATGTAAGCTTTGCAAAGAGAAACACCTTACAGTCCTGCATGATGTTATCCAAGAGTCATCCCATAAAGTGCTGATGGTTAGTAATCCGAAGCCCATTGTCTACATTGAGCAGCCTAGAAGCCCTCAGAGAGTGTTGCTGAAGATTGTCAAAGTACTTCTGCATCATGGAGACCGCATTCTTGAGACATTTGCAGTGCTCGATGATGGATCGGAGAGAACTATTATCCTTCCACAGGCTGTAAAGCAACTACAACTCTCTCAGCATCCAGAGACACTTCATCTGAGGACAGTACAGCAAGAGGTGAAAGAGCTGAAAGGTTCTTCAGTTAGCTTTCATGTATCCCCCATCTTCAAGCCAAACAAGAAGTTTTGGATTCCACATGCTTTCACAGCAAGCAGTTTGAGCTTATCTGAACACACGTATCCAGTAGAAGCTCTCCAGAAGCGCTATGAGTATCTCAAAGGACTTCCTTTGACACTTATCCACAGAGCCCAACCTCTGCTCCTCATCGGTTCTGATATGCCTCAGCTTCTCACTCCTACCCAGCCAGTCAGAGCAGGCCCATCTGGTGGTCCTATAGCCATCTGCACGAGGCTAGGTTGGTCCTTGCAAGGTCCTTCTGACATTATGCCAGTCTCTTCTCACCAGTCTTCCTGTCTGCACATCGCCACTGAGTCTTCGCATTCTGAACTCCTCAGAAATGTGGAACGTCTTTGGCACATTGACACAGTCCCCTATGTCAGTGAGAAGACTGCAATGCGTTCCAAGCAAGACCAGCAGGCACTCATCCTCTTACAGACAGCCTCCAAACGTGTATCTGTCGATGGTACCCAGCGCTACGCTACTCCACTGTTGCGTCGTCAGCCATTTATCAAACTCTGTGCTCAGCAAGATGCCGTGATGCCAAACCTACGCAGCACTGAGCGCCGGTTGGCTAAGGACCCTGTGCGAGCAGCCTCATACTGCAAGGAGATGGATAAACTTGTTCAGTCTGGCTATGTTGCAGAAATCTTAACAGAAGAAGCAGCAAAGTCCACAGAGTCGTGGTATGTACCTCATCATATGGTGCACCACAATGGAAAGGACAGAGTGGTCTTTAACTGCTCCTTTTCCTTTAATGGCCTGTCCCTGAATGACCAACTCCTGCCGGGACCAACGCTCGGTCCGACCATGATTGGAGTCCTGATGCGGTTCAGATGTCATGCTGTGGCCATCAGCGGAGATATTAAGTCGATGTTCCATCAGATCCGCTTGTTACCCAGTGACAAACCACTTCTACGATTCCTGTGGCGTGACATGCAGAGGACATCGGAACCACGCATATTCCAATGGGAGGTGTTACCATTCGGAACGACGTGTAGCCCCTGTTGTGCAGTCTTTGCTCTGCAGCAGCACGTCAGAGATCACGAGCCACCAGATTCTCCTCTCATGCACGTGATCGAGCACTCGTTCTATGTCGACAATTGCCTCCACAGTGTTAGTAAACCTGAGGATGCCAAGGTTCTAGTTGATGATCTACGAGCGCTTCTGAACAAGGGAGGTTTCGAGATCCGGCAATGGGCTAGTAACATGCCTGAAGTTGTAGCAAATCTACCTCCTGAAGCACAGTCAGCTAGTAGTGAGCTATGGCTATCCAAGGCCAGCGACAACCTCCAAGAACCCACGCTTGGACTCTGCTGGGATTGTTTGAATGATACCCTGGGTTACAAACAGCGTCAAGCTGAATGTTCAGACGCTACTCTGCGTAACGTCTACAGTGTTCTTGCCAAGCTTTACGATCCGTTGGGATACATTGTGCCATTTACGACAAGATGTAAAGTGCTTGTTCAGGACATGTGGAAGGCCAATATTGGTTGGGACGACAAGATCCAACCCGCTGACCTTCTGGAGAAATGGTCAAGTTGGGTGCAAGAAATTCCCACTTTGCAACATCTAAAGCTGCCTCGTCCATATGCACCAGCCATTGCCGATACTGCCAACGCAACCCGTCACATTCACATTTTCTGTGATGCTTCGCAGCGCGCCTATGGATCAGTAGCTTACATGCAGACGACAGATTATGATCAGCAAGTCTATGTCTCCTTCGTGTTTGCTAGATCGAGAGTTGCACCCCGTAAGCTGCTGTCTATTCCACGGCTTGAGCTCAGTGCCGCGCTTACAGGCGCACAGTTGGCTAGATTGATCGAGACAGAGCTTGCAGTACCATCTGAGCATATCACTCTTTGGTCAGACTCCACAACTGTACTGCACTGGATCAAATCAGAATCTTGCCGTTATAAAGTGTTTGTGGGAACACGCATCGCAGAAATCCAGAACCTGACCAACCCTGTTCAATGGCGGTATGTTGACACTCTAAGTAATCCAGCTGATGATATAACCCGCGGACTCACTCTGCAAGAGATGGTACAGGATCATCGCTGGAACAAAGGTCCACATTTTCTCCGTTTGTCTGAAAGGGAATGGCCCAAAATGCCCTTATTTGAGCCAGAACTAGACACCACCGAGTTTAGAAAGTCTGCCTTCGTTGGAACTGTGTCCAGCATCTTGCCCACACCACTTCCGGATCCCAGTAAGTTCTCCAGCTGGAAAGAGCTTCTTAAGGAAACTGCTAGCTCCTTTCACGGGGCGGCTGAGGATAAAACTACAGTACCCCTTTCCGCTGCCGATTTTCTGCAAGCAGAGAAGCTAATGTTACAGAAGGTTCAAGAGGACTGCTTTGCTGAAGAATTGAGGGCTCTCAAAGCTGGACGTACTCTTCCGTCAGACAGTCGTCTTGCATCTCTGTCACCAGAATATGAAGGAGCCACGGAGCTACTCAAAGTTGGTGGCAGGTTAAGTCATGCTGAAGGACTAGACCCTGATACTATCCACCCAGTTATCCTGGACCCAAGCCATCCGGTGACAAAGCTTATCATCAAGGATTTTGATGAGTCACTACTGCACCCTGGGCCAGAACGGGTTCTTGCCGAGATCAGACGCAGGTTTTGGATTATCCGTGGTAGAGAGGCCATTCGAAAGCATCAGCATTCATGTCTGGAGTGCCGACGATGGAGAGCAAAACCTGATGTACCGAAGATGGCAGATTATCCACCAGCTCGGTTACGACTCCATAAGCCACCGTTCTATTCAACTGGAGTTGATTGCTTCGGGCCTTTCCAAGTACGGATCGGGCGCCGCACTGAAAAGAGGTGGGGCATTGTCTACAAATGCATGACAACTCGCTCGGTGCATCTGGATCTATTGGAAAGCCTCGATACAGATGCTTTCCTGCTGTCACTAAGGAGATTCATCTCTCGGCGTGGCAGACCGTTCGAACTCCTCATGGACAATGGTACCAACTTTGTCGGTGGAGAGAGAGAGTTACGTGAGGCCGTTGCTGCTATGGCACCTCAGTGGAGAGAGCAACTCGCTGAACAGCAGATATCCTTCCGATTCAATCCTCCAAGTGCGCCGCACTTTGGTGGCACATGGGAGAGGGAAGTGAAGTCTATCAAGACTGCTCTTCGTGTTGTCCTCAAAGATCAGACTGTTCCTGAACCTGTCCTAATGACAATTCTAGTAGAAGTCGAGGGCATAATGAATGCGAAACCCTTAGGCTACTTGTCATCAGATGCCTCTGATCCAGATCCGGTCACGCCTAACCTCCTCTTAATGGGCCGACACGACTCATCGCTTCCTCAAGCAGTTTATGACCCCAGTGACCTCGGGAGAAGACGCTGGAGGCACAGTCAAGTCATTGCTGACCGCTTTTGGTCATCCTTCATCAGCCACTACCTACCAGGGCTACAAGAACGCAGTAAGTGGAGGAAAGACGTTAAGCCACTCTCCATCGGTGATGTTGTTTTAATTGTGGATCCCCAACTCCCTCGAGCGTCATGGCCCGTAGGACGGATTACCCAGACTCATCCAGGAGCAGATGGACGCGTACGAACGATCAGTGTTCAAGTGAAGGACCGTACTTACATTCGTCCAGTCGCCCGGATCATCCTGCTCCCAGCTCTGGAGGACGAGGATGAAGAAGAGACTAACAAATAGACTTTCTCCTATTCTTTCAACTGCCATACGGACAGTTGGGGGCGGCTTTGTCTGAAAGCCTATTTGTTCAGCGCTGATATTTCCTAAGTGCGCTCGCGCTCCATCACGTGAACTGCGCCTGGAAAGGAATGCGCGCGCCTAAGTTATTCGCGCCTCAGATATTTGCGCCTCAGTTATTCGCGCTCAGAGATGATGAGAGGATTCTCAGAGACCCCTTCCTTTACTTTTGTGTGCGTTTTATGAAAAACAAGTAAGTTCTGACTACTGTTGTATGTTTATACTATGCTTTGAACTTTATTTATGTTCATTCAAACTCGTTTATTCTGTGTGATTTGTGTAGTCATGAAACAGAGCGTGCTGTAATAGTTAATATGTTTTCTGTGGGTAAATAATTAGCCCATCTATACGTCGATATAGACCTCTTTGTGTTGTATATTTAGACATATAATTCCGTGTTCGGATGCAGCATTTACTGTTTATTTGATGCTACAGCGTTATAGCGATATAATGTTATATTTTGCATAGTCACTTAAAGGTGCAGTAGTACACCATAAAAGGGTATATAGTGACGTATTCTGTACTGGATTAATGTTAACTATTACTTTCATTACTATACTGTTGTGAATGATGACAATAAGTATATTATAGTATTCTTTATTTGTTTATTATCATTTCATTATTTATTTTTTCTTTCTTTCTGTTTAGACCACACACACACACAGCATATACACTTGCAAACTTGTATATTGGCATCCTGGTCTGTGAAATAAAAGGATGATAAAGGATTCTCTGGCCGGAATCTTTCTGTAGTGTTCCCATCCTACAAAGAACCACTAGTCCATACTTTACAATGGAATAAACCCAGTTCTCCCCGATACTCCGGTCTCCTTGTTCCTCTGCCTGCTCCACACCCGTGACATGAAGCTGGTCAAAAGGTCTGAGCAAAAGTCTTCCAGGCTAGAAAAAATGGGACAACACAAAAGCATAGATTAGGCTAAAAAAAACTAGGGATGTCCTGATACCACTTTTTCACTTCCGATACCGATACCGATGCCGCAGCTTTGGCTTTTGCCGATACCGATATTAATCCGTTATTTTTATTTTATTTTTAAACTAATAAAAAATATAGCAATTTTCTCAATTAGCCCCTTAAAATATACCTCCAGTGTATATATATATATATATATATATATATAAGAAAATGCAGGTACTTCAGTACTTAAAGCTAGCTATAGCTTCCAACAGGTTTAAAGTTAAAACAATTTAAACAGCAGCATTCTACATTGTAAATACCAGTACAGTTTTTTTTAAAGCAAGTAGAATTTCTATAATTGTGTGTTAAACTCATTATCACTCTGGTGTGTGTTAAACACAATCTACTTAATACAGACAGCTTCATTCTAAAGATAAACAACAAATCCCCAAAATATATGATCATAATCAATGACAAAAAATGCTATAAACTAGATTAGTGAATAATAAATATTGCTCTTTGTATTGTTGTAAAATACATTCATGAAAAACAATATAACAAAAATTAAAAAGATAATTATTTTAGATATAGCCAAAGACTACTAAAAAATTGAGAGATGTTTTAAGTGTATAGCACAGCTATTTAATGAGGCAGCAACATTAATAATTATTAATGTTAATAAGCTTTAATTGCTTCACTGCATTATGATATGATATGAATGACTCCAACACAGTGCGGCACAAAGCGCTTATGCGCATTCCGAGCGCAGAATGATGCGCTTTAAACCACGTGGAGTAACAGCACGCAGCCGAGTATGCACCCTATGCATGCTGCGCGTCGAGTCCGCTTTGAAAAGTTCAAAGCATAAAGCAAATACATATTGATGGACAGTGTATTAAACAATATCTATCTATGCAATAGTTTATCGAGCCTTTTCTTTAAACAGTTTTAAATTTCAGTTACTGTGCGCGTGAAGAACAATAGTGCTCTGACTCTAGTGTTGTGATCTAACCGACAGCGTCCGACACATGGTAGAAAGTAACACGATTAAGTTACAGCAATAAAGTCCAGCAAGATAATGTTGTTTTATGCGAAAATATAGACCCTAATCTACAGATAAAGTATAATAGTAGAAACATTGAATCATCTTGAAGATAGTTTCATCATTGACTGTAACCGAACGCGACGCGCTGTTTGAGTGCTGAATGGAGAATGACTGACAGCCGCGAGAGGAAAACGTTTACGTGATCCTGAATTTAATGACTTGTATATTAATTTCTCTCTGACATAATGGCTTCAGAACACTTATAATAGAGTGCACGAAAACGTCATGGTACTTTAGAATGTTTTTGTGCCTTCTGTGGGGCTTAACAATAACATAATAGTATACGCACAATATCGGATTTGGATCGGCCTCGTCTGATCGATACCCGATCCCGCAAAAATGGCTGGATCGGAGCCGATACCGATCCTGAGTATCGGATCGGGACATCCCTAAAAAAAACTATAAGACACAGCAAAGATACAGTATGCAAGCCTTAAAGGAGTAGTTCACTTTTTTAAAAAAACAACTTTTGAAAATGAGAATTTAAAATGAGAGTTTCAGTGCAGCTTTAAAGTCCCCGTGAACCGGAAGTTGCAAACGATTTTTCTCCAGTGCTGTGACGTATTTCCAAGTGAAACGGAATATTGAACAGAGGGCAGGGTTTTACTCTAGCGCTCCTCCTCTCCATCTCTCGCTCATAGCAAACTAACGGTTTGAGGGACGTGGTTAAGCGTTTCCCCACCCAAGCTGTGAAACCTACGTCATCAGAAAAAGAAACCGTTCCAGACCGAAAGTAACTTTTCAGATTTTGATAAAAGATTACCAAGGTAAAACATTTTTTAAATATATATTTACTTGCACGGATTAATTGTTCACCACAAGACTAGTAATATGCGCTAACAAAGTAAATAGGTTCAATTTTGATTTCACGGGGACTTTAAAGGGCTTTAAACGACACCAGACAATGAATAATTCACCCATTCACCCATTCACTCATTCATACACCGACGGCAGTGTCAGCCATACAAGGCGCCATCCAGCTCGTCGGGAGCAGCTGGGTTAGGTGTCTTGCTCATGGGCCCTGTCCCAATATCCGCACTTGCGCCCTTGTGCCCCTCAATGTGCGTTCTCGATAAGGGGTGCAAGACCGTAGGGTGTCCCAATCCTCTAATAGTGTTCTCCAGGGGTGATCAAAAGGGCACTTAATGCACCCTTTTCGTAAGTGTGCATCAGACCACACTTTGCTGTGGGATATTACCCAGAATCCTTGTAGGGGAGAACGGTTGCTATGGTGCTGTTCGGGAGCGGAAACTCCGAAGATAAAGGAAGCCATTGTGGTGAAGAGTTTTTCAAAAATATTTGTGTTATTGGGTCACGAAATGTAGTTTTAAGAGTTTTTCAGTCGAGAATATAGTTGTTTAAAGCTGAAATCTGTGGTTTATTTATAAAAATAGCGCCTATTTTAAAAAATTGATCTGACGTTTTCGGAGTTCCAGGTGATCACAGGGCGGCGGGTGCTCAGCGCTCATGTACCCCGCCTGCAACAGCCTTGCCCCGGCTAGTCATTCGCGTTTCCCGCGGGCTCTGTTCTAGTGGTTAAACATGAGTTATAAATCGGCTTGTGTATATCAGACGGGCGATCTTTGGTCTCATTAATCTATGATTTGTTCCCTGGCAAATCGTTTTGGCTGAGGGGAAAAGTGAAGTTTCATAACTTTATATATTTAGGCTATTTATCTGTAACGTTGAAACGTATGTTTGACTGAATCTTTTAACTTGCCTTATTTCTTGACTTATATAGCTCCTTATACTTTTTAAGCTACTTATACTTTAATAATGGTTATTCTTGGTCAATAAAATATAAAAGAGACAGGTGTCACAGTCTGTCGTCCTCACCTGTTTTGTCCCGTCATCTGCACCACACTTCCCTGGATCCTTTTGTTCCTCTCCCGGACTCACTTCCCCAATCAGCCACCTGTTCCTCGTCCTGTCATGATCATTTTCACCTGTGTTCACCCCAATCAGCCTTATTCCTCTGTGTATTTAGTTCAGTTCTGTTTGATTCTGTTTTGTCGGTCAATGTTTAATGTTACGGAGTTTTCCCGTCTTCCTGTCTGGATTTGATTAATAAATCAATGTTATTCGTGAGCCTGAACTCTGCCCGTTCTTCTGCCTGAACCCGCACCGTGACAGATTGACCGACCCCAAAAATGGATTCCTTTGCAGCAGTAGCACTGCTGTGTTTGGAGCAAGAAGATCGTTCCTTGGAGGACCATCTGGAGGATTTCCTCAACCTCGTCCCCTCTACCACCTTCCCGGACGACAGCCTCTGCAGCTTTTTATATGCTGGCCTCAACACCGCCACCAGAGAGCAGTTGTCCGGGGAGGGCTGCCAGTTGAGCTTCGCGGCTTATGTGGAGTGGGTGCTGGTAAGCTGTGGATCATCTTTCACCGTCGATGACGTCACCAGCCCCACTCCAACACCGGAGCCCGAGACCGTCCAGCCAGAGCCAGAGCCCGAGACCGTCCAGCCAGAGCCAGAGCCCGAGACCGTCCAGCCAGAGCCAGAGCCCGAGACCGTCCAGCCAGAGCCAGAGCCCGAGACCGTCCGAGACCGTCCAGCCAGAGCCAGAGCCCGAGACCGTCCAGCCAGAGCCCGAGACCGTCCAGCCAGAGCCAGAGCCCGAGACCGTCCAGCCAGAGCCAGAGCCCGAGACCGTCCAGCCAGAGCCAGAGCCCGAGACCGTCCAGCCAGAGCCAGAGCCCGTCCAGCCAGAGCCCGAGACCAGGATCCCACCCAGCCTCCCTCTCCCGCCTCCTCTCATCTGTCCTCCCTCTGCTCTCCTGCCCTCCAGCTCCCCTGACCCAGCCTGGTCCTTGGATCCCCGGTCTTCGCTTCACACCTCCTCCTCTGAGACACTTCCTCGGCCCTCTGTCCCATCAGCTCCCCCGTGGCTCCTACCTCCCTCAGCTCCTCCATGGCCCCTCTGTCCACCAGCTCGACCAGGCTCCCTCGACCCTCCGGACTCCCTTCGTTCCCTCGTCATCCTCCCTTCACCTTTGGACTTCCTTCCCTTTGCTCCGCACCGTCAGGTCACCCCCCCGGTTCTGTCGGACTTCTCACTCCCTCCAGTCACCCGTCAGCCCTCACTCCCTCTGGCCTCACCGTGTCCCTCTGTGCCCCTGTCGTCACTTCTGTCACCTGAGCCTGCGGTGTCCCCTTGCTCCCTCGGTCCCTCCTCAGCACCCATCGTCGTCTGTCCCTCAGCTACACCCTGGTCTCCTCTCCCATCCGCTCCACCCCTGTCAGTCGGCCCCCTGGTGTGGTCAGCCCCACTACCATCGGCTCCACCAGGGGTCCTCCCTCCAGCTGCTCCGCCCTGGTCTCGCCCTCATCATGCTCCGCCCTGGTCTCGCCCTCAGCCTGCTCCGCCCTGGTCTCACCCTCAGCCTGCTCCGCCCTGGTCTCGCCCTCAGCCTGCTCCGCCCTGGCCACGCCCTCAGCCTGCTTTGCCCTGGGGACGCCCTCAGCCTGCTCCGCCCTGGGGACGCCCTCAGCCTGCTCCGCCCTGGCCACGCCCTCAGTCTGCTCCGCCCTGGCCACGCCCTCAGCCTGCTCCGCCCTGGCCACGCCCTCATCCTGCTCCGCCCTGGGGGGCTGTCTCCTCCTGACGACGCCCTCACAGCCTCCAGGGTGCCCACCCCCCCCTCCCCATTGATGTTATGGCGTGAGGCCACGCCTTCCGGGAGGGGGGAGTAATGTCACAGTCTGTCGTCCTCACCTGTTTTGTCCCGTCATCTGCACCACACTTCCCTGGATCCTTTTGTTCCTCTCCCGGACTCACTTCCCCAATCAGCCACATGTTCCTCGTCCTGTCATGATCATTTTCACCTGTGTTCACCCCAATCAGCCTTATTCCTCTGTGTATTTAGTTCAGTTCTGTTTGATTCTGTTTTGTCGGTCAATGTTTAATGTTACGGAGTTTTCCCGTCTTCCTGTCTGGATTTGATTGATAAATCAATGTTATTCGTGAGCCTGAACTCTGCCCGTTCTTCTGCCTGAACCCGCACCGTGACAACAGGGTTGTGTCATTTTATTTTATACAGCCTATATGTTAGACTATTTTAATATATAGCCTATACAAAATATATCACCAACACGTCATGTTTTTTTGTTTTTCATGTATGGGAATTTCATCAATTTCCATAATAACAATTAACATTGCATTTCGAATCTCTGTGAATATGGTAAGGCAGTATAAACTCAGGTAAACCTCAATCACATATTATCTTAGCCAAAAAAAATGTTTTAATATTAATAACATTAACAGAAAGGTTGCTGGCTAAGAGTAAAAAAAAAAAAAAAAGATATTAATTTTTTCATTCAAAGGATTGTGTCATGTTACAGCTATTATAAGCATAACACACATTAGCCAAATGAACAGTGTTTGCTGATCACAACAGAATTGACGTAGCTTTTTGACGTGTGCAAAACTGTCCCAATTCTGCTCTTCACAGCTTCGGGCCCTTGCACACTTTCTCCGCTAAAGTGCACTTTCAACAAGTGTCCACTTCGAGGAAGGCCTTAGGGCTCAAGGGAGTATTGGGACAGGGCCATGGACACCTCGACACTTGATCAGGTGGAACAAGGGATTGAACCAACCTTTTGGTTTGTAGACAACCTACATGAACCACTGAGCCACTGCCACCCCTTTGATGTTCAAAAACATCAAACTGAATAAGTAATAGGCTATTTTGTACCCTAGTTTTGAGCCTAGCTGAAAAATGCTGGGTTTTTATGGGTGTCTGCTCTGAAGACTGGGAAGTAAACGCCCACTGCTCTGAGTGGATAACAGTTGGGCAGGGGTGGTGTTTTATCCTCTTTGACGTCATTTTTCCCCACTTTGAAAAACAAGTCGTTTGCTGCGGCTGGTGTCAATAAAAGCTGTTATTGGACTAACAAGGACGTTTTCAGTTCTGAAACTTACAGGATATTCTTATAATATGATGACCTCTTAGATGTCAAAAGCTCAAGGAAAAATTCATTTCTCAGTTCATCACCCATTCATAGGCGGAAATCGCGGGGGGTCGGGGGGGGGGGTTAGGACTAAATGTGTATTGTAAATAATGTAATGATATTCTTAAAATAATTAAGAAATAAAATAACACAAATGCAAATGGGGCAATAACGAAAAAAGCGTTCTAAACATTTTGAGACCCCCTCCCTTGCCTCACAGTGCGTTGGTCCACTGCCTCCGCCCCTTTTACCTCAGACACACACACATTCCGGTGGCGGGAGAGTAGAACATCGTTTTTGAGTAGTTGTGGAACTCCAGTAAAGGTGGTCGCACACCAGGCGACAAGCGCAGCGCCGCGTCGCGCAGCGCCATGTCTTAAAAATTCTAACACATTATACTCTATGGGTGAGTGTACACATACCGGCGGCGCCATTCAGCGTCTGTCCGCGGCGCCCAGCGATGGCTCAGGACCGTGTTCAAAACCCTGCTGCACCACAGAGCACCATTTACATAGTTTTATATACAATTTAAATTATTTTTTTTGTCTCAAATCGGTGCTGATGGATCCTGACTTCACCATGCTGCAATATACATTTAGTTTTGCTTTCATTTACAGAAATCAGCTGCTTGAATGACAATTGCTGATGTCATTGGATTTTTCAGGTGAGATTCTCAATTCATTCAGTGAACGGATGCTCTGAGGTAACGAGTTTTCAGACGGCGGACTCAGCAATGATTGTATTTAATTGTACAGTACAATAATAACATAGAACAGACATTGTCATTTCATTTCATTAAACATTACAATATTGCTGGCCATACACTGATGAGAAAGTGCACGTCCGGTGTGCGATACCTGGAGTTGTCCTAGACGCGCTGCGCTTCTCGTCCGTGCGACCCATAGACAGTAGGTGCGACCCCGTTTAGTAAGTAGTATGAAGCTGCAGACTCGGAGACCTGCATCAGTCCCCCTGCACCCAGAGTCCCGCTTTCTCAGACCCCTCATTTTTCGAGACAGCGCCTCCTATCAAATTGTATCGGATTAAACATGTGAAGAACATGTGAAGAACTTAAGCCAAAATGTGAGTAGGCTATCTTCAATTTTATTTAGTGAATCGTAGTAGCCTACTCGGTTGATTTATTTTTTAATAAAAGTAATTTAGCTCATCGATACAACATAGTCCATTTAATATTTGTAAAGTTAGTTTGTAACAAGATTTGAGCCTTTAATGTATGTTTTTTCGCCCTCTTCCCCCCGAAAATATTTAGCTAACGTTTATAATTTATTTAGCTTTGAAACATCATAGGACATGTGCTATCGGTCATATGTTGTAGGGTATTCCAGGGAACACCATACATTGACGGAGTTACCCCTGCCGAACCTAGCATTTTATTATGCAAAGCGACTTATAAATGAGTTTTTTTAATGCAATTGAAGATGAAAAGTAAAGTCACGAACTGTACAGCAAGATGATGTTTAGGTGATCATTAAATAAAGTACAGAATTGTTTATTTTGTCTATTCTGATTTGTTTTGCTTCACATTCAAAAAATCAAAAAACAGATTTTGTAATGTTAGCATCATAATGTTAATTAGACCACTAGGTTGAACTGAAAGAAAAATTGGAATTTGAATAAAAAAATTTATTAAAAAAACATATATAGCCTAGCTGTTTTTTCCTGAAGATAGTTCAATCTGTAATTGTATCCCTTCCATCAGTAACATTTTTTTTTTTGCACATGCATTAAGCAGGGAACGCAAATATTTATTGGATAATTTATTTGGAGACCGTAATATTGCATCCTATTATTTTTAATTGCATTTGGATAATCGTGCGCTGTACTCCGTGTGCGGGTTTTATTCGATCTTTTGAACAGCAGGAGGCGCTGTGTTCGAAAAACGAGGGGTCTGAGAATGCGGGACTCTCGGTGGGGGACTCCGAGTCTGCAGCTTCATAATGTTGCCTTTAGTCAATGTTATTTTATTCACTTTAAACATCGAATGAAGTGATATTTTCTCTTTATAGATTATGCTGAGTCATTATAATAAATCATGTCAAAAAACAAATATATGATCGTGTAACCAATGTACTTGTCACTGCAGTCTGCTATGTTAGCGATAACGTTATCCTTCCTTGTTAGTCTATGCGTTTACCTTGTTTAATACAGTATCCAACACACAGAGTGTACACTACTATGTAACAGTAGTCTTGTAGATTAGACTAGTCCGGGTGCGCTGTGCATTTAGATTTTAACGCTTTCACTGTGATTTAGTCGGTTTATATCATTTAATATAGTTAAAGAGTGAGTCAATGAATGAAATGAAATCGCCTCGCTGCGTGAGGAGAGTACCTACGTAAACAGATTCACCGCTGGCTTAATTAAACCAGAAATAAATTTTAAGAAGTATAATGAAATGGTCTCCACATGCTACACTAATAATAGTTTTCCTCTGTATTTTTTTGCCTGCATTATTGGTGTCCTCTTCAAAATTTGCTCTTGAGAATTGTTATGTTTATTGTCTCCCCCAACATTTTGATGAAATTTTCGCCCCTGCCTGCACCCATTTAAACCAATAAAAGATGTGAAAAGTATTGTGCTCTCAGTCTCCCTCTGCTGGACAGGCCGTGGTGTAACAAATAGGTCATTATTTACCTTACCTGTACGGTGGCTTCAGAGAGATCTGCAGCAATGAATTGACATTAAAAGCATAATGGGTTTGGAATCCATCCATCCATCCATCCATCCATCCATCCATCCACCCATCTATCCTACGCTGTCTGTTGAATGGGACAAGTAGGTGATAGATTAGTGATGGTTAGAATCATGGGTTTAAAATAATAACATATACCACTGTTTTCTAGATGTGTTTTTCAGATGTGTGTTTATAAATCTGTAACTGTCAGTGAGCTACATGGCTGCTTCCTCATATGTATCCTTTTGCAAATTAAAGTCCCCGTGAAATCAAAATTGAACCTATTTACTTTGTTAGCGCATATTACTAGTCTTGTGGTGAACAATTAATCCGTGCAAGTGAATATATATTAAAAAAATGTTTTACCTTGGTAATCTTTAATCAAAATCTGAAAAGTTACTTCCGGTCTGGAACGGTTTCTTTTTCTGATGACGTAGGTTTCACAGCTTGGGTGGGGAAACGCTTAACCACTCCCCTCAAACCGTTAGTTTGCTATGAGCGAGAGATGGAGAGGAGGAGCGCTAGAGTAAAACCCTGCCCTCTGTTCAATATTCCGTTTCACTTGGAAATACGTCACAGCACTGGAGAAAAATCGTTTGCAACTTCCGGTTCACGGGGACTTTAAACCTCAGATGAATTGTTTTTTGTAACTTGTTTTAAGTCAAGAAAACCTAACGTTTAATGAATAAAATACATAAATTTAGTTTTGTCACTCACACACACACACACACACACACACACACGCACAGTGTAATAGGCGGATCATATTGGCAGTGACAGTTGAATTACTTATCCAGATACAAGAGATGAACGTCTGAAAATGCGCATGCAATAGCCTACACTGTTACCCTGCATTTAATGCAATGCACGTATGTGGACATGGAACATGAAGCTAACGAGAGAGAGAGAGAAAAAAATCTCCGCATAGTCTTTTACATGTTAAATGAAACACTGTAATTATACCCCCCTCTTCAGAGTCCAGTACACAATTGTAATATGACAATATTTACGCAGACACTTGTGATTGGCATCACAGCAGACCACAGGGGAAGCACATCTTCAGAGCGGGAGGGTCCTCTCCACCAATAAGTGGCGCCATCAGGGTAGTGGGCGTGTCCTTTACGGCTGTAGGTTTGGTTGTGCTCGCTGAGAACTTGATACAGTGTTGCAGTAAATCAGACAGAGCTACAGTAACAGCGTTGAAATTTGTCACCCTGTTGCAAGTATTTTTGGCCAGTGATACAAGCGATCGATATCACTGCCGTCTCCCGTTTGGGAAAGAGTTGAGTTGTTAAGCAAGGAAGTACATCGGATCGTTTTAAAGAACAGTCTCAGAGAGAATCGACACAAATTTGACTGGAAATGTCTGAAAACAAACCAAATGATGATCCGAAGTTATCCACGACGGACAGAGTGGTTAAATGTAAGTAGAAACCCCATGCCACTCAAGACCGATCGGGCTAACGGACTATTTAAAGTGAGAAAACGTTTAGATTTGAGTGTATGCGTGTACCTGGAATGAACAGTTGTCCTATGATTTGGTAATGCTCTATAACAGGCTGTGAGATCTGCCCATGGACAAATGGGTGGTTAGACGGGCTGTATTGGTAAAAGTAGGAAGTAAAGGTAGTTGTAATAATGATAGAGGGCTTGCATGTCTTATTTTTCTATAGGAACTCAAAATAAAGCCTTAATTTTCAATTCAACAAAATGTTTTTATATTTGCAACAGTTGTAGTTCGTGAGTTGTAATGGACGTGTTATTGCGCGCTGGTTCTTTTGGACAAAATGTAGATATTGCACAATACTGACTGACAGCTTGAAGGAGCCAACGTAACACTGGGTTTAGGAATTTTGCATTCTCAGCCTGCTGATGATCATTTTGGACATAAGGCAGCATATGACAGGTTGGGGCCCCTGACTGTTTGGAAACAATCCCTCTCCGTGTGGCTCCTCTGTGCATTCAGTGCAACAGACACACTTGCCGTCATGTCCCATTTGTTCTTCCTCATCAAGTCAATTGCTATCATTATCATATTGTGTTGTTGTTACTGTCACGGCAGTGGATCTAATTTTCTGACACACAGCACTCTGCTGTACTTTGGTGTACCAAAACACATGGAGAGCTACACTATTGCACATCCTATGAATGGCTATTAACTTTTGGCTTGTAAAGGCTTTTGCATCAGGCATAACACTGCAGCAGTTCCAGCTGTAAGGGATCACACAATTCAAAAGCTCGGCCGAACCCAGCCATAAGCATACAACAGCCTCCTACTGTACTCCCAACGAACATACCCTCACTGATGCGATTCAGTAGCTAGACTGGGGTTTTATAAGTGTGGGGATCTGATATGAATTGATTGCTCTCATAAAGGAGCCTGAGCTGCTCAGATAACTCATTTACCTCCCCCCTCCCTCCTATCAGCTCTTAGGGTGGCCCCGTAAAACATCAGTTTCCTCTCACTGGTTAGAGAATGGAAAAGGCAAGGGCTGGGAGTGCCTTAGGAAGGAGTTGCACTTAAATGTTTAATGAGATTATTGCACAATGTGTCAGCTTGATAAGGGAAATCTAAGTAATGGGAGCTCCAGAAGTCCTTACTGCTCAGCTATGGTGTTAAGGGGCTTAAAGGGGACATATCATGCAAAATCCACTTTTTTAGCCCTTAAATGCATTTTGTTGTATATTTGGAGTGTTTATAAGTACAGAAAAGATGAAATTATTCTCTTCAGGGGATTCGTTTATATCTTTATTTTCTGTTTTGGTCATATTTTTCAACCTGTTCCGATTTTTCTGTTGTCTATGACGTTTTTTGAGCAAGTGCGTCACTGTATTTGCAGCAGAACTGCCAAATAAGGACATTGACTACTGGTCCAACACGTCGAGCAATCCGCCATTATTATTCCTCGCTCCGATTTTGTAGTCCAAGCTCAATGATGCAGAAGTTACGAGAGGGCAAGTCAAAATGTTCGATTGTTGGATGTACGTTAGTGACCTGAAGCACTTCAAGGATTCCCACTTCAACAACCTCCGCCAGTATAAAGAAGGGTTTGCCGATTGACTTCGTCTGAATGAGAGGTAAATTCCTTCTATCTTTGGAGACGACGAACAGAGCATTTCGATACGCTGTAAATATCGTTAATAAAAATAAAGTACTTTACTTTCTTAAAACACATAGTGGTCATGGTTTAGCAGTACCTTTGTCTTTCTTTGTTTTTGTTTTGAAGTAACGTTACACGTCTGCAGTATTATTGTTCTTGAGTTTCATCAATGGTCATTTAGCTGCGTTGTTTTCTGATGCTTTTCTAAACGTATCATATTGTCAATACAGATTTTTTTTTTTTTTGTGGTAAGATTAGACCGTAGTCATTTATCTTGTCAGTGTGCTTGTTTTAACAAGAGAAATAGTCGACTTTCACTAATAACACAAAACAGTTAACTCGCATACCAATATATCCATATGAAGAAGTGGTTGTTCCGCAGGTTCGTCGTCGTCTTTATCAACTCGCTCGCTCTGGCTCGAATATGTAAGGCTTGATGTACAAGTCTTCTGTTGTTGACATTTTATTAAAGTGTGAATAAAAATGTTCTTTGAAGGTATCGTATATCTCGAATCAAACTACAATAATGGCCGAACGTCGGGAGTTGAACTGACCGTGAACTCATCGACCTGGAGAGCGGGCGGGGTGTGACGCATCTCCTTTTTATTTAAAGGGGACGCATTAAAACAGGTCGCTCAAAGATGCACATCAGAAAAGGGGTAGAAAAGGGGCATGTGGAGCTATAATAATGAGGAATTCAGACCCAAGCATTGCAGTTATGTTTTATATAGACCACAACGGTATGATTTATATGTAAAAATGAATGATTTAAAAGCATGATATGTACCCTTTAAGGCAGTAGGTTTTAGGTTAGGTCAGGACCGTTTTATGGTAAATAGTGTGTTTTTGCTATATTTTTTATAATATACACTATGTTGTTCAGCCTTAAATATAGGTGACATAACACAGTGCATTGCACAGCTATTTTTTTTTTTTTTAATATTATTATTCAATATATCATTCGACTTCCATGCTTTTAGTGTCAGTGTTTTCTAAGTTTAATATGTTGTTTGGGAAAGTACAGTCTTGTATTGTAAGTGCTGCATCATTATTCGGATATTGTTCATTCAGCTGCCAGAGCTTGGCTTTTCTCTTGTTTATGGTTTTGTTTTGTCTATTGACAATTAAAATTTCTATAGCTCAATCTTTAACATGTTCAATATAAGCTGAATTTAATGAACAGTTTAGCAGCACTGATGATTTCTTTTGTAGCTTCTGACTGAGCAGCGCTCAATCAGACAGATCTATTATCTGCCATTCGCTCTAAGCTGTTGAGAGATGAAACTTTTAGTTGGGTGCTCTTGCTTTTAAATGATCCTCACCATGCAAGGAGCTTTTATGTAATGTTGTGTACTGTCACATTTTTTCACCCACCACTCCTAATGCTAATTGAGCCTTTATGTGTTCAGAGGCTGACTGACAAGAAAAGAAGTACAGTAATGGACAATCGCTGGGAAAGACCCATCCATGGTCTTTGGGTTTGACACACTGTGGGACAAATTTCAATATTCAAGCTTGTTGTTTATTTAGACTTTGTTATTGTTTGCACTCTGTTAGGCCATTTCCTCCAAAATGTTTTTGGTTCTTATACTGCAAGCCCCTACGTTTCTATTGATTTGAGATCTGAAAGTGACTTTACTAACCAAGAATTTTTTTTAAATCCATAGTAGGTTTATTCACTATCTTTGAAATTGTCAGATTTTATAAGGAATAATATTCATAACAATCAATTCACACATATGATATTTGCTAATATTAATTATTTTTAGAGAAACTGAGAAAATAATTTGTGTGTGTGTATATATATATATATATATATATATATAATATGCTACAAGTAAACTTGAGCCGCGTTTCCACCGCAGGAACTTTCCCCATGTAGGAACTTTGGGGTAGTACTCTGTGTGTTTACACCGCAGGAACCAGGGTCTAAATGAAGTTCCGGGTAAAAATTCCCTCCCCAGAAAGTCCCTGCTGGCGAGGTTGTACTTTTTCAGATTTCGGGAACTTCCGGGGTGGGACTTGTGTGCTGAACATGCTGATTGGTTCTTACCACGCTATTCATTCTGCCGATGGCGCGCTCATCCCATCCATCTCACGGTCAATGTCCGCTGATAACAAATGTCTACTTTTATAACTAGCATTACGAGCTTTCTGAATACTCTTTGGGTGCTTGTCTCTTTTCTGCCGTTTTGTTAATTACCTCATTAGTAAACCAATCGCACACAAAAGCAGCAGAGCTTGAATCTCCTTCTTACAAACGTCAATACATAATCTTCCCGCCCCGGACCGGTACTTTAGTCCGCGGTGTAAATGCAGTAAGCAAGCGGTCTGGGGCAAAAGAAGTTCCTATGAATAAAGTTCCTGGGACAAATAGTTCCTGGTAATTGCGGTGGAAACGCGGCTTTGGGCATTACAACATTATAATATACAGTATGAAAAAATATATAGTTATTTTGCAATACTCAATATCAGCTGTTTATGATACTGAGATAAAAACTTTGTTTTGTTTTGTTTTTTTGTTTGTTTTTTTGCAATTGACCAAAAGTGACATTTAAGACTTTTACATTACAATTTAGTTTGTTTTTTTCCAAGTAAATACTGTTCTTTCAATGTTCTGTTCATCAAAGAGTCCTTTAAAAATGTGTTATGGTTTCCAAAAAAAAAAACCAAAAACAAATAAGGAGCACAACCATTTTCTTATTTGATAATAAGGAATGTTTCTTGAGCACCAATGCAGTATTAGACTGGTTTCTGAAGGATCATGTGATGCATGTGAGTTATGGCTTCTGAAAAATCAGCTTTCCTAACATTTTTAAATCAAATTTCAAATATACATTAAAATTAATTAAAACTGCAGTCCACAGTTTTTTTCTCTTTGTTTCCATCTCTGTTTGAAATCTGCAATTTAACGGAATTATCAACTTTACGTGAGACACCTCACAGAGCGTCACGTACGACACCTCACAGAGCGCATGAACACAATGTTTGAGGAGAGTGTGCAGCTGTCAGTCACCACGCTGATGTGGATTCTGGAATTCAGAATCACAGATTATTCTTTTTGGAAGTATGACTAACATAATAATTTTCACCATAAAATGTCAAATCTAATTTGCAAATGTGCAAATTATACTTTTTTCTCAAATTGTTAATGTTAACAACGTCTGCTTTGCATGACTACATGTACTGTCCTTCCGATATGTTGTTTTCGCATGGGTCCAGTTGCAGTCTCTTTTTTCTGTAGCCACTCCAAAGTCCGAACGAAGTCTTTTGCTCTTTACAGCGGGTGAATCTGTTGTCTCGAGTGATTGTCGTTTGAACCTTTCTGCATCCGCCATGAGTGACAAGTATTTTGGATAGTTTTTAACACAGCAGCTTTAACAAAAACTTATTTTAATGCTTTAGTATGGCACTTTTGTCTCTCTATCACCATCTCGGTTTGAAACATAAAATTGCAATTACTTGCAGAGTTTTTGTTTGTTTTGTTTTTACATGGGTTGTGCTTCAGCACTTCTCCCCTGTGCAGATGAATCTGTGTCACCCCCTCAGAGCGGATCTGGCATTGTATATTGACATGACAATGAGAAGTACATCCTACTTGACATATATCCGACGAAAAATGTGATCTGAACAAGTAACATTTACTTGTTCTATTTAGAAAAAATCTTACCAAAATCTTGCCTTTTGAAAGAGTCTATTTTGCATTCCTAGCCACATCGGTTATTTGCAGTTTGCAGAGGTTTTTTGGATAGGGTGATCTGATATTGTTACATGTCAGTCCAACCCGATCTCACGACCAAGTCGTACGAATTCGACGAATGATTAAAAAGTGGCTAATTCGTAACAATTCATACGACCTCACTCGTACGAATTAATACGATTTTGCTAAATCGTACATATTTTACGAATTGGCCAATTCGTATGAATTCGTACGAATGACCTACCCCTGACCCCGCCCCTAAACCTAACCATCACGTGGGTTTAGACAAATCGTACGAATTAGTACGAGTGAGGTCGTACGAATTAGTACGAATTAGACACTTTTTAATCATGCGTCGAATTCGTACGAATTGGTCGTGAGATAGTGTTGGTCAGTCTCTCAGTGAGGGATTGTTATTTTAAATCTTGGTACGGTTATCCCACCTTTGGCTTCTGACATTAGTGGTTCCTGGTATTAAACCAGCTATTTGTAAGCGGTGGAAAAGCGCAGAGTGGTTTCAGATTGGACTGGCTTTATTCAAGACCAACAGATTCCTCCGCAAACAGCAGGTTTGATTTAAAAGTGTGATTCAGTACAAACAAATCTTCACAGATTATTTTAGGAGCATCAGGCACAGGAGAATCTCTTACTTTGTGTTTTCAGTGATGACTGTTTTTAAGCATTCCACCAACTGTGTACCGTGAAAGGACAAGATAATACAGTGCCTTCCTTGTTTACTTTTCACATTTCGGTCAGGGCTGGATTTTATGTGTGTGTATATATATATATATATATTTCTTTGGTAAGGTTAGCACAGGCTGTCTGGAAAGTAAACAACATAGTTTTTTTACTTCTCCCTGTGAAGTCCATCTAAACTCAGCGTGAGGCCATTGTCTGCTGGTTTTATGCTGCAGTTAAAGACGAATAGCTTGTGACATTTGACTCTTGAACGGAGGGGCTGGCACTGCACACAGTGAGGGGGGGAACCACCATCTCGGTAGCTGATCCCTGCTGGATAGCTGAGTCATTTTTAGCAACAGAACCTTAAGTAACACGACATACCTCAATGTTGAGGTACCTGTAAAGAAAGACTACCTTCTGTTGACTTTCACTTTCATACACAGTTCTGCTTTCGACTTTTTATTTTGCACCTTTAATATTTGTGATCAAACCATTTCTTACTTTAGAGAAGACGATGTTATAGATGATTTCTGTATTAAACCTCTTAAGCCCGGGACACACCAAGCCGACGGTCGGCCGTCTGGCAGATTTTGTGCGTCGGCCAACTAAGTTTCCTCAGTGTGATTCGCACGGTTCCGTGCCGTCGGCTGAAAATAGTCCTCGTCGGCTTTGTTTCGCCCGATTCGACATGTTGAATCGGCGTCGGGCCGTTGGGGAAAGAGAGAACTCTGATTGGCTGTTCAGCTTAGTGAAAGAGTCAGTGCACAAGAATAAAAGCAAAACAGCAAGCAAAGAAGTCAAAACGGTAAAGATAGAAGGCTGTTCTTATGTTGCGTCTTCTTGTGTGCATTGGTGAATATTTCAATATTAACATGAGCGGAGTGGAATGAAGAAAGTGTTTAGCAGGATTGATATTCAAAACGGTAAGCACGCGCTGCTTTGTTTACGTTATGTGTATCTGCAGCTGGCAGCGTCGGTCTTCCTTTTTGAATGACGAATATAGACTAATATATCTGCAAAAATGGACAGTTGGCTCATTAAACGCAGGCGCAGAATGCACATTCTAGCTGACAGTCGGCTGCAGTTCTCTCAGTGTGTTCAAGTGCATCTTTTTTACCTTGACGAGAGCGGACGAGAGGCACCAACACAGTCGGCTTTTATCAGCGCTAGTTCGTTGGTGTCGGCTTGGTGTGTTCCGGGCTTTACAAACCATTACAGGAATGGGCCCTTGTGTCAGTTTGCCTTTTAATTTATCAGTATCAAGTTAGATACTCTTTTCAACTTTTAGCCTTTTTTTTCCATGGGAAATGTCCAACACAGTCTCATGAAGATGCGTATCTATACCACGAGTGTCATTTCTCGTGGCATTTATACGCCAAAAGTGTTTTTTTCGTGTATATGGTACGCACTAAAAAAGCCTGGGTTAGGTTAAGGGGGGAGGGGGGTGGGGAGTTCGTGCGAATTATACGCAAAAAAGTGCGTATCATATGTACGCGAAAATCGCGTGCCAAATACACGCAAAGACTGTTTTTGGCGTATAAATGCCACGAGAAATGACATTCGTGCCATAGATACGAACTTTCATGAGATCGGGCTGAAATGTCAGTCATGTCTTTCGTCTTTGTTTCATCATGTCACTTCCATAAATAAAGAGTTTGTGCGGTGGGAGGTGTGTTATTTCTGGCGGCTTGTAGCTACAACTAAAATATATCATTACCAAAATAATGAATATTTGTTGGGAAAGTATAACAAACAAAATACAAATGATATCAATGTCAGATTGACTTTTCAGAGGCGGCGACTACTCTGAGACTTTAAACTGACACAAATGTGGTCTTTTTTTCCCCTCAACAGATAGCTAACCATCCCTATGTTGAATACCAGTGTTGCCTTACTTTTGTAATATTACTTATTTTGAAGTGATTCAATGAGTTGAAACAACAATAGTCAAAAGACCACAGTTCAAGACATCATTTATATACTCATATTCATGAATATTATTCATATTTATTTTGTCTTTTGAGCTAAACTCATTGGATTGTCAATATATATATATATATATATATATATACAGTATATATATATATATATATATATATATATATACATATATATGGTAACACTTTACAATAAGGTTCATTAGTTAACATTAGTTAATGTATTTACTAACATGCACTAACCATGAGCAATACATTTGTTACTGCATTTGTTCATCTTTGTTAATGTTAGTTCATGAAAATACAGCTGTTCATTGTTTGTTCATGTTAGTTCACGGTGCATTAACTAATGTTAACAAGATTTTAATCAAGTATTAGTAAATGTTGAAAATAACATTAACAAAGATTAACAAATGCTGTATATGTGCTGTTCATTATTAGTTCATATTAACTAATGTAGTTAACTAATGTTAACTAACGAACCTTATTGTAAAGTGTTACCATATATATATATATATATATATATATATATATATATATATAATCTATTTTACCATAAAAGGTATAGAATCGTAGAAAGCATTTTATTTCATCAGTCAATAATCGTACTGTCAACAATTCACATCGGGGCATCCCTAGTTATGACTACCCCTTGCACTGTGCCCTTTTTGATGTGAAGAAGAGCCTATGGATGACAGTTGCTCTGAGGCATGAGCTGGGTAGGTATATTGCTTGAGATCTCCACTTACCTAGAAGTCAGTGGCAGGACAGTTTCTGAGAGTGTAGTGTCACAGCGTTTTCATGTGGTGGAGGTGTTGGAAATTTGTAACGCTCTTCCGCTGCTGCCAAGATACGAGGGCTAAAGCGACAGGCATGCGGAAGTCTTTCTGTCAGAGATCCACGGGAAGGGAAGGAGAGAAAAGAAAAAAGGCTGCAGAGCGAGCAGCCTTTTCTGTGTTGACACTTTCACCCAATGACAGCTCTCTTACTCAGTCACTGCAGTTCCAAAACAGTGCAACCTCTGCTGTGTCTCTCTAGAATAGATGCACCCTCTCCTCGTCTCTATCACAGCACCACCAGAGTGCACTCAACATTCACATGGTGACCTCGGCTCACTCCCACTCAAACAGTGTGCACTTTCCCTCCCCGAGCCCTCTAGTAGAGCTGGACATAATACTGTACCTTTTATCCTGTTTTTGGCCTCAGACAGAATGTGTGAGGAGGTTTTTCCTCAGGCAATACATAGTCAGCCCAGGGATCCTCCAGCGAGAGGAGGTTTGTCCATCTGTTCAGGCTGGCAGGATGGAGAAGTGTGTGTCTGAAATTGCTTAGCTGCAGTACAAATTCAGAGAAGAGTGCTTACACAGTTACCACAGTGTACAAAAACATGTTATGTACCACCCAAATGTGTTTGTGTTCTACAGTAACTAATGCTAGAGATACTCCTGAGCTCATATGAAGTATGCAGCATCACAGCAGATTTCAGAGCAATTGATGCGTTTTTCATTGTCTCTCCATCCCAATTGGTGTACTGTCCACTCAAAATAGTATCCGAGTTTAGAATTCAACAGCAAAATAGCTGTTTGACTACATATCTGTGAGCAAACATCTGAAGTCACAGCTGTATTCAAACTCGTGTAACTGTAGTGACAGAATCAAAGATGGCGATGTACATAACACCGGGAAGTTTTATTGCAAATGGCATCCTGTTATTAACTAAATGAGTCCAGTCGTGGTGTGAGTTCATCCGAGATGAAAACAACAACAAAGCCTGATAATTATTTATCTCTGTGAATAAACAAAACCCTGCATAACACGGGTCTTATAAACAACTTATCAGCACCATCTTCAGACTGATCTCATGAAGTAGCGTATGTATGGTCACGCCAATTCATATTTCCATTTTTGGCGTGCTATCAAGACGCATAATCGCCTTTCGGTGCAGTTGTTTATGAACGCCGTTGACTTAACGTTATATAAATATATGACTTACCTCAACCCCGTCCCTAAACCTAACCGTTACTGGGGTTAATGGCATTTATGACCGTTCCCTTACCATCCTAGGTAAAAAAAAGATAAGACTTACCTCAACCCCATCCCTAAACTTAACCGTCACTGGGGTTAATGGCATTTATGAATGGAGATTTGACTGCGTGTACAGACACGCGGAATGACGCGGACGTTAATGGCGTAGACATATACGCATACACGCGGATAGCTCAAAATGCGTAGAGATGACACGCCACCTGACTCGAAAGTGACGTATAGACGAATCCGGCGAAACTACCGGAAGTAAGCGGGCACCATTACTGAGCTGTTGCTGGGTAGCGTTGCGCCATTGCCTTCTATTGTTTTAGTTGCAACTTGCGTCCACTGGAATAAACAGCTCGCGATTTACGACTGTCACTAACGCTACAACGTTAGCCCTTGTATAATGTCGAGTAGGTAAACAGTTTCCGTTATAAATTGTTTCAATGGTGGCAGTAAAATTTCAATTTTGAAGAGAAAACATTGTGAATACCCCGGGTCGACTGCCCCTGTCTGGTGCCGTACGGTTTACACAGATTTCCTGGGCGAGTACAAGACGTGGACATTTGCGTATAATAACAATTATTTAATGACATAAGTAAAAAAATATAATAAATGTGTGATATAGTGATCAGCAAAATCTCCTCTCTTGTTATTTTTTCTATTCAATTTACATGCTATGGTCATTAAATGGCTTTCCTGAGCTGAATGTAACGTTATGTGACATAATTGTTCTCCTGCTGTTATATTGACCTCTTTCCATGGTTTAAAAACAGTAACGTTAGTTGGTCGATATTATGTATACTTTCTAGCTGTAACGTTACCTTACCCATGCCCGTTGCAATGTAAAAATGAGATAAATAATGGACACAAATGAAAAACATGAAATTGTTTATTTGATTTCATTTATTTATTTATTTATTGTTGCCAAATGGACAGATCTTTTTTTAGTTTCCTCGGTAGCAAACGTTAGCCTAGCTAGCTTGCCAAGCTATTTTCATAAATAATCTGTAAGATCGTTTGTACCTTCATCTGTGACTGGAGGCCAATGTCTAACATCATCAACCCAACAAGTCTGCCTGGCTGTAGCTGTCATCAAGGGTGCGTTATCACCTTATCTCCGAGGTTTGTTTACATACAGGTGCATATGTCTATGCCGGTGTAACAGCTCAGTAATGGCGTCGCCACAAGATGGCAGCCTACACAAGAACGCTCGTCGGATTCGTCTATATGTTTACGCAAAAGTCATGATGTCATGTTGCCATCTTATACTGTAGTTCACTGTAACCTAGTGAGTGATGTCAGACAAAACAGCTTCAAAAGGATCCTCTTTTGTTGATCGGTCAATTGCTACTTTTTTATTTGCTGTTTTGATCATTTCAAAACTAGTGCATAGGGCTTTTATTTTGGATGCGATTAATCGCATCCAAAATAAAAGTTTGTGTTTACATAATAAATGTGTGTACTGTGTATACTTATTTTATACATAAATACATACACATGCTTGTATAGATTTAATAAATATTTGCATGTATATAGATTTATAAATAATTTATATTACTCAATTCAATTTTATTTGTATAGTGCTTTTCACAATACATACTCACTTAAAAAAATTGGGTTAAAAACAACCCAACAGATAACCCAATGGTGGGTTGATATAGCACTGACCTATTGTTGGGTTATTTTAACCCAATAAATTAGGTAACTAGTTTCACCCAATAAATTGGGTAACAAATAACAAATCTGTTGGGTTATTTGGCAAAAATGATTTAATCAACCTATATTATTATAATTACCGGTACTATTATTGACATATAAATAAATAACTCACAACTTAAGTATATTAACAATGCTTTATTTGCATTCAATTAGACATTGCATTCACAAATTGTTGTAAACATTTTCATTTATTGTTTTTTTTTTGTTGTAACATTTTTATTCAGTTATTGCTTGAGTTATTGTTTGCAATTGCTTTAATTTACTTCCTTAAGGTAAGAAATTCTTTCAATAAATAAACAAATAAATACATAATAGTAATGCAATTATAAACTGCCTCATAAGGCGACAGTGTTGAGGGAACACCTCAGGCACAGAGTATTAATGCTAAAATGAATTTATTTACATATATGTTTTAAGTTCTAAGAAACATGGAAAACAAATACACAAAACAAACCAAAGCTTGTCCAGCTTATCCAATTATAAACTGCCTGAGTAAGCGACAGTAAGTTGATGGACAGAATGGCACAGAATTTATTGTGTGTTGTAGAAACTGCCAAACAGAGGCTTTGGATAGTCTATGTCTAAAGCATAAAATATTTTAAAGCATGTATCCACAGCTTGTAAAAGGCTGTCTTGCTCTCGTGCCGCTCCTCCCACAATGACGAAGGCTTGTGAGCAGTTGAATTTATCTCCAAGCTGCAGGACATGAGGGAATTGCCTCCGTTGCTCCTCCTCCTCCAAATATTTTTTGTTCCAACCTTTAGAATTTTTAAATGGTAAATATGCACACATGGATTCAATATTATCGAAAAATGTTTTACCCAACATAACCCATAAATGATGTAGTACCTACAAGCTGTAAATCAACAAATGGTTGTTTTGCCTCCTGGTAAGAGGGCCGAACCATCTTGTAGCCCTTTTTGAATGGCAATGGAGGAAGGATAGCTTGCAGGATCCAAGAGTGTCTTTACATAAAACAGAAAGAACAATAGATTAGAATAGGCCTAAGTTCTACTTTTCATGAAGTCAAATTAAAAAGGTTTCACTATATTAGTGATGCCATTCTTTAATTGTGAAGAGAGTAAGCAACTGAGACTGGGTTTCCTTTTTCAAACTTATCTCTCACCTGCAAATCTGTCGATTAATGTTTCAATGTACCACTTCTGAAGTGTTTCCCTTACATATGAATCCATAGCATCCTGTGTAAAAAAAAATATGAATTAGTTAATATAAAGTGAATTAACAAAAATAAAGCCTGTCACTAATCTACTATATATTCACATTAAAATCACAGGAGCTGTAATTTTACAATAGAAGCTCCTGCAATGGCCATGTTTTGTGGTAAATGACCTTGCATTAAAACACAATTTTATAAATGTATTTGTAATCATGCAACTATATTATTGAACTTTAATTCAAAAAAAAAAAAAGAGGAAAAAGAGGACGTATGGTTACCCTAGTTTAACACTTTATAGTATTTTAAATTCACACTGTAGCTGGATAGCCCAAGTAAACATTTGCGCTATAATGTAGGCACTTATAACACAGCATTACGTTAACTTACCTTCTTCCATGTCAGTGACTGTCTGCGACACTGGATGGATGGACAGCTGGTTCTTGAAGCCGAGCGCGTCGGTTAATATTTGGAAATTGGATGGATGGACCGGGCTTCAACTGGGTCTTAAAGCCGAACGCGTCGGTTAATATCTGAAAATATAACTTTACCAAAAAGTATTGGAAAGAACATAGAAAGTTAGGAAGCACAACCGAGTATTAAGAAATTGGCTGGCTGCTTTATAGCGGACAAAAAACAGTCAACAGGAGATATACACATGGAAATAATTGGCTGAAGATTTAGGAAAAAGCGCAAATAATACTTTGCAAGACGTAACGAAAAAAAAAAAAAAAAACGTTTACAGTATGGCTATAGTGTAATAACTCACCCGTGTATCTTCTGTCAGCTGCGGTGCAACCGTTGAAATTTGAACTTTAACCCAACGCGCTTTCTTATTATAGAAACAACCCAATAAATGTTCTGAATAACCCAACAGTACGACCCAATATTTTTTACCCAGCTATTGGGTACACAAAACAACCCAACGTTTTTTAGAGTGTATTGTTTCAAAGCAGCTTTACAGACTTATATATTATAAATAAATAACACATTTTTCTTAAATATATACATGCACGTGTGTGTATTTATATAAACAAAATCATTACACAGTACACACAAACTTTTATTTTGGATGCGATCAATCACGATTAATCGTTTCACAGCCCTACTAGTGCATTCCACTGGTATTTAACTTTCCACTTCATACCATAAAGATCGTGTACTCAGCCTTGTTGTTCAACCTATTAGTATGTATCTGTGGGGCTAGCATGGTTTTAACGGTTGCAAGAGGTGTGGAATGTGAGCTAGTTTATGCATTTCAGCCTGAGGCTCTTCATGGTGGTTTGTGCCGCCCTGCAAATGACATCAGCAATGTGGTTGATTCTGCCTTTGGTATACTGAAACCCCTCATTCCACAGCCACTAATACCGCCTGAGCATACCATGACCCCATATTAGATTATGTTTCATTACTTTTGCACAGGTTATTGATATGGATCAAAGGAAAACAGAAAGCCTGACCTTACTATGGACCATTTGAATGAATGAAAGCGCTTCAACTTGCCTGGATGTAATGGGACCTATCTCACACTTTTTTTTTACTAGCATTACACCAGTTCCTTTTTACAAATGCTCCCCTGACGATTGATGGGAATTCTGGGTAGATGGCTATATGAAAATCTCCTGACAGAGCTGGATTTAATATTGCAGAATGATATAAGCCTGATAGACTAGCTTGTTCTAAGTCTGCATCAGCTCTGCACACGAATGGCTCATACAAATGGTTCATGCAAATTATTTCAAAGGAAAGAACATTTGGTTCAGCTCTGTGAAATATGATTTGTGTTTTGTGTGTGTGCAATTAAGACCCGTCTATTTCATCAAGACTGTTATTAGTGGTGTTTATTTTTTGTCGTCTTCATCTCATAATTACTGAAGTGTTTAGGGCTTCTGATAACTTATCAGCTGCTTTGTGACGTTTGCAACTAGTGGCACCAGTTGTCACCAAAATCGACATTGTGAAGAACATAGTGTGATGAGCCCTGGTTCAGATGTGAACACTCATATTCATAAATATTTCAGTTAAAATTACTTGTCTCCTGCAGGTCACAGTATATTGATCTTCTTCAGAAGAACCTTATGAAATTGACTGTACTTGTGTAAATGATGTGCACACACCGTAGGTGTAGACAATATTGAAAATCAACATGATGCATGTTGCATGATGCACTGAAAGGAACATTTTGCAGGAATGTACAATTCAGGACACACACAACAAAATTAACTGCAACAAAATACACAACAAAGGACAAAAAAATGCATTGTTTTATTCTCTAAATTAGTTCAGGGTTCAGTAGAAGTTCAGCGATTGTGCCTTGTCATATTATCAAGAGTTTCTTATCTCATGATTTTGTGCTAAGTTGTCTCTAAACCTTTGCACAAGTGCATATTTGAGTTAATAAAGTGATCTACTAATAATTTTACTTATGTTTCAATGTGAAATATATATATATATATATATATATATATATATATATATATATATATATTATTTCTTACATTAAAATATTAAAAATTCTACTTGGTTACAATGGCTGTTTGATTTGATTTGAAAAATCTCCTTTTTAGCCATTTCATAGCAAACATGTATAAGAAAAATGTCAATGTAAGACTTTTTTGTGCAATTTTAGGTTAACATTCCTTAAGGCTTTAGGCAAACATATTTCTTTCACAAAACCAGGCTTGGCTAAAACAGCCAGAATGGCTTTGAGTGAGTGGTTTCTTGCTGCAGGTTCATTCACGTTAGGACAGGTTTATAAGTCTGCAATTCCATTCAGCACACACATAAAGAAATCATTCCACTGCTAATTATGTAACACTGTTTTAATTACCTTAATTAATCTTTTAATTATATTTATATAGCCTACAGTATAATAAAATAAGAACAAAGAAACGATAACAAACAGTAGGAAACAGTAGGAATTTAAACAAATTAAATGGACCTATCTGAAAGATTTAGCACTAGAGTTAAGAATAATAAAATAAATAAATCAGTCAACCGATATATAAATGCCAATATTTTGGCATTTTTTTAAATATCGGCTTCGGCTGAATTGTTTGGTTTGCTTTCTGTTCAGCTGATGTGTTGGAAGCGAGATTTTTTATTTTTATTTTTATTTCACATCTTAAGTATGCATTTGCAGATTACCTTGCAAAAAAAAAAAGTGCATTTTCAATTCATTTCACATTTATTTGTATAGCGCTTTTTTAAAATTTAGAGTGATCTGTTATCAGAGGTGACTAGGTTATGTATTTCAGATATGTACATATATAAAATCACAGTTAGCTGAATATTTATTAATTTAAACAATGTGATAAAGGAGGAAACAATGAGCTCATTGAAGTAATGAATACTTGTTTGTCAACAAATGACATTTAGAAAATTGTTGCATTGGTGCATGTATTCTGTACATGACAGTCAGGTCGTTAGACTGGAGAAGAGTTCAGCTTTACTGAAGATGCACGATTGACAAACATAATTTTGTCCATTTTTCTCCATGTCCGCTGTATGTAAAATTAGTGTTTCCTTGTCTTAGGCTTTGTTTGGAAAAAGAAATATTGCCAGAAGTCATGTTCATAATCATAAAAGTTGCCATCTAAAGTGTAAATATTGCCATTTAAAGTTTATTTTTTAAATTCTTTTTTACAATTTTTCTTTTTAATTGATTAAATATTAAATAAAATTAATATAATTGTAGTATATCAGCCATCGGGCACAAGAAGTCGGCATCGGCCATTAAAAAAATCTATATTGGTCGAACACTATACATAATTAATAAATCACCTCAAGTCACGTCACCTTTATTTATATAGTGTATACAAAACAATACAATACAGATTGCTTCAAAGCAGCATTACAGTGATAACAAGAAAACTATGCATTTCGGCTGTTGTTCATCAATTATTAAATTTGTTAATTTCATCTGCAAAGCAGTTCTGCAAAAAATAAAATAAAATATTCATCCAGGTTAGTTCAGATCTCGTACAATAGCATTAGAAGGCTAGCCTGGTTCAACCAGACTCTAGTTCATTTCATTTCCACATAGAGTCTGGAACTGCTCCATTGAAAAACGTTTCCTTCCTTGTAGGCGGGTTCACTATTAAAGTTCAAATCTATTGGATCTGCCCAAAGTCACTCACGATCTGCCATAGCCAATCGCTAAAGGGGTGTCGTGAGTGACGTATGTCACGCGCCGAAATGGCTGGAAACAACAAGTCCGAATGATCAGAGGATTATGTTTACAATAGGATTTCAGTCAACGAGCGCCGCAGGTTTTGTTAATCTAGGAACAATTATTAATTCGAAATGTATATTTGACACGAAGGACAGTGATATATTCATTCAACGGTGGAAGCTGTGTCTAATCATTACAAATACGCCGCTGTGGTCGTTTCTGATCTGCCGCAAATGCTGTAGCAGCTAGTGAATGATCAGTCTGTCTCTATCTGCAGATGTGTAATAAACAACAATTTTTAATTTTAGTAAAACAAATCAACCATTGCCATCTAAAACTGAAAATCAAATATCTTCAAAGTATGGTTTTTCACATTTTTATTTATGACAATTATTTTTTTTTTAAATCACAACCAATTTGTATGATTTACAACATGTAAAACTGACACACCAACCTCCTGCACGAGTGCACAAAGGGGCTCAAAATGTTCTATTCATCACAAGAATCAGTACATTTACAGTTGGGAATATGAGCGACTAACATGACTCCTGAGCGGATCTTCAACAATAGTTTAACAGCCAGGACTCGGGGCTTCCGAACACCGCGAACACCAGGCTAAACCGTCCGTCCAAAATGTCACGGTCATCGTGCACGAACTGCCCAGCACAAACTTCCAAACTTTCTGCCTCCTTCACTTGGTCCTCAGTTGTGCAACAAGAGGTTAGACGATAACAATCCGGCTTTAAATTCTATATATTCGGCTGTTTCTTTTCCAACAACGGACCAAATAGCTTTTCTCACGTCTTTCTCCGCTGCCATTACTGAATTGAAACTGACGCGCTTACATCAACGTCATCTTTCTCAGCCACTCCCTCTATTCGCTGATTGGTCCTACAAAAAATTGGTTTCTGGAAACCTAAGGATATGGAGCGATCCCAGACGTAGTACAGAAGTAAAATGAAATTGAGCGGAAGTGCGTAGGAGGGCGCAGCCAGGCTATTAGAAGGCTACAGTCACATCAAAAATATTGTTGAATATTAAAGGGGACATGAACTGGCTTTTTAAATTTTATTATATTGTTGTCTGAGGTAAACGTGTGACGTTTGCTTGGTTTTTGCATTCAAAAACATCAAAATGAATAAGTAATAGGCTATTTTGTACCCTAGTTTTGAGCCTATAGCTGAGAAACGCTCGGTTTTTATGGGCGTCTCGCACTAAAGACTTGGAAGTAAACGCTCACTGCTGTGAGTGGATAACAGTTTTGCATATTATAATGAGTTTCAACATGGGGGAAATTGTTTTGAAAACCAATGCCCAATGTTGTAAAATGGCAACCGGAATGATTCTTCCATACATGTTCGACCCAGAGTCCGTGTGTTGAACAATTTCTGTCAGATTCAATATAGACGGCACAGTAGGGCTGCACGATTAATCGAATTTTAATCACGTTCACGATTTTGGTTTCCCACGATCAAATTCACGTGATCAAGCGATATTTAAAATGCGTCGTTCCGTTCACAGAACACTCGTTTCAAAGTTGTTGTTTTTTGCAAAGCCAATCTAGTGCTCCATAAACCACTGTCTGATCACGTGCCTCCATGCGCCCCAGTGCGCGAGAGAGAAGTGTGTCTGCTCGCGAGCGACAGTGCACGAAAGAGACGAAGAGCACGCTCAAAATTGCCTGAGAGATACCGAGTGTGTCTGCGCGCAAGCTATACCGAGTGTGTCTGCATGCGACCGACACCGAGCGTGTCTGCGCACGGGAGATACTGTTTGTGTCTGCACGTGAGAGAGAACGAGTGACAATGCGCGTGAGAGACCGAGTGTGAGCATTAGTGAATTGCATTAATGAATTGGTACATACTACATAGTAATATAAAATTACTATATAAAAGGCATGAAAGTTAGATTAATGGACTCCAATAATCAGTAGGCCTAGGCCTACTACAAACGTCTTGTTTTGAACTATTGTTTAATAAATAGAAATAATTCAATCACATAAACGTTCATATTGAGGATTAAATAGATTCAATTTATGCAGTAAGATTTCACAACTAATCATTGACACTGTAACAAAACATTTTACATTTCTTAAGCGTCAAATAACAATAACTTTCATCCATTAATCGAACTTCCATGCATAGTTCTGCCTTGACATGTTCTCATTTGGTTACATTATGTTATGGAATAGTTTTTTTATTGATTGTATATTTTGCGTTTTTTATTCATATCCATTATGCAGGTACAATGCAAGTTTATATTTTGCTTCCTAAAATATATATTACACAATGTAAAATGTAAAATAGTGCCCTGTTGAAGTTTTGCTACATTTCATTTTTTTGTTTCCTTTATTTTTATTTATTCTTTATGGAGATGCACTGAATTTTGGTGAATAAGAGGACCTATTTTATTTTGATGCACATAGTTGTACATTAGCAGGAATGTAGCACAATATGGATGTGATAGCATTTATAATTAGACTATGTGACAATAAAAATCAACAAATAATCGTGATAATTAATCGTAATCTGAATATTGATCAAAATAATCACGATTATCATTTTGGCCCAAATCGTGCAGCAATCGGACTAAATGATTGGAGAAATCGTGCATACATCATCAGAAAGAACTCTGTGAAAAAATGAAACCTATGTATGGATGAATGAATCATTCAAAACAAGATCCATAACATGCATTTAGAAAATAGATTAAGTGACTTTAATCATTTGAATTTAACAAGGTTAACCAGTCAAGTTACCAGCAAATGCATGAATACATGTCGGCAAATGTCATAAAAGTTACAGATCTCATGGTGGTCCCCTTAAATATGAAGTGTGTTTATGCCCCACATTATTTCAGGCTTACCATTTTGAATAGAGCTAAAGCAAGCAGATAGTTTTCAATGCTGGCTAGTTATGCACTAGCACAAAAAAAATTATTTTGTTACAGACTGGAGCTTTAATGTTTTGGAGCTGAAGTACCAGATTCCCAGTCGCAGCTATGTCAGATGTAATCTTACCACAGATACACGATGCAGTGAAAATGCATTGTGTCAGCTTGTTGCATGACATAAAAGAAGTTGGCTTTACCATTGACATTTAGACCAGTAGTGTAAGCCAGAGTCTCTCATCAGCTTAACGGCGCAAATAGATAGATGGTGATTTCATGTCATATGGAAATGTATTTTTTTTCTAATGATTTATATATATTTAATTACTGTTTTGGACTATGGATAATGACATTCATTTTGACATATGGACATAGCTTCCAAATGAAGCTATCCTTTGTAGAGCAGAAAAAAAGAAAATGCGGCAACATAGAAAGTATGTTTTTCTTTCAAAACCTGGGGACAAGCACATAAAAAAAAAAAAAAAAAAACTGTAACCTTTTGAGTTACAGTTGCTCAATTTCTTGAAATCATTATTCTCACTGTGTTGTACCTGAAAAAATGCCAAATTACTTAAAGAACCAGAATGAAAATATCAGTGCTTGTACTTTTGTCTTTAAAAGATGATATAGGTGCATCCAAAAAGGCGCTTTGTTTATTATGGTGCTCTCAGTCCTCTGCGTTTGTCACTTCGGTAACACTTTACTTGAAAGGGTGTGCCTACTGACATAACTCCTTTATAAGCATGACGTGACATACAGTACTGTGCAGAAGTCTTAGGCACACTAGTGTTTTCGCCTCAAAGAAGTAGTTTTAAGCCAGTTATTTATATATTTTGTTGTAGTGTCTCAGTAGGAAATATCAGTTTACATTTCCAGACATTAATTGTGCCATTAATTGTAATAATCCAGTGAAATTTTTGAATGCACAAGGAGGTCGGATCTCATCTCACCATCATCGAGTGCATATGAAATTATATGAAGAAACAGAAAAAAACAGAGACTGAGACCAGAAGAACTGCGGCAACGTTTCCAAAGACGCTTGAAAAAACCTGCAAAACTAAAAACTATGTGCAATACTTGGACAAAAGCTGTTTTAAACGTAAAGGGTACTAAACACCTATTGATTTGATTTAGTTAACTGTTAAAAGTTATTAACTAATAAAAGTGAATTGAGAAATAAAATCGATTTATGATTATGACATTATTTTTGAAAACATTCTCATTCACAGCATTTTTACACAAGTGCCTTAAACTTTTTCACAGTATACTGTAGCTTTGCAGGCAGGCTGGCACTACCTTCGAGACGTTGCTGCAGTTCTTCTGGTCTTAGTCTCTGTTTTTTTTCTGTTTCTTCATATAATTTCAGATGCACTCGATGATGGTGAGATCCGACCTCCGTGTGGAGCATTGGCTGTTTTCAGAATCCTTGAGCAGGGTTGTGGACTCGAGTCGCATGACTCGGACTTGACTTGGACTCGAGTCTCAAATTTGATGACTTGCGACTCGACTTGACATTTTCAAAAATGACTTGCGACTCGACTTAGACTTTGACAACAATGACTCGCGACTTGACTTGGACTTGAGCCCTGTGACTTGGAAAGACTTGACCTACCTTCTCAAACCGCAGATCAGAGTTGTAATAATCACTGACTGTGATATAGCACTGTGATTAGCACTGCTTTTGCATGTTTGGCACTGAGCCAGACAGCGCGTGATCAGTGTCAGTTGTCATTTATTACCACACATCAGACAGTTTTCAACCAAATAATGGTTGAAATAATAATTTATAATTTATTTTTTTTCCAATAATTTATTTTTTTTCTTTTCAGGCATTTAAATACACAGGTAGCCTACTAGCAAACCATTTATAATTTGAGAAAAAGAAAAAAAAAAACCACTGATGTCTGTAAGCGGAAATAATGAACCTTTCAAATGTAATTTTGAGAATTTTTTTCCCCCCACAACAAACGCACATTTTAGCCTATTGGTAGCTAGAAAGTCTTCTCCCTCACCAGCCACTCACTATCATATCTTTCAGGAGAAATGGATGGATTTACTTTATGTTTTGTAAATGACAGACACGTAGCCCCAAAAAGTGTCATGTGAAGCTTGATACGTCGCCATGGAAATAGGAATATTTTAGTACAAATGCTGTCACGTTAACAAAATAATTTAACCAGGGAATCAATATTTTAAACTTAATGTGTAGCAAATCACAATTAATTTTCCCAATGAACAGTTACTTTTATTTTTTTTATTTTTTTTATTTCACTCTTCACTTTCAACCAATCAGACAACCAACCAACAATCAACATCCACCAAGTTTGAATAAAAATGATAATATTATATATTATTATATTATATCATACTTTAAAAGCCTTCCTGATATAAATTACTATACATTTCATTTACTATAGTAATTAACACTGAGACAGTAAATTGTGCAAAAAGCACTAATGACTTGTTTAAGACTTGAAGCTTAAACTCGAGGACTTGCAACTTGACTTGGACTTGTCTGTCTTGACTCGGGACTTGACTTGGGACTTGAATGCAAAGACTTGAAACCATAACATCATAACCTGTCAGTGAATTTGTCATGACAACTTGACATAAAATTAAGTTAAATTGTCGTGTGGTTGGCTTTGACATTGGCTGTCTAGTCATGAGGACATTATAACTGTGTCATGAATATTCGGACCTCAACTACAGTGGTACTAATTGAATTTGTCATTAAAAAGTTATAATGGCTTCATGACAGCCAATGCCAAACCAACCACCTGACAGTTTATTGCAAAGTTAACCAATGTGGTTTCTTAAGTTTGATAATTATTCTGTCATTGTTTATGACAGGTTGTGTTGACAAGCTGTCATGACAAAGACAGATTATGATGTATTGGTTAATGTCAAGGTGTCATAACAAAGACATCTCAAACAATGTCATATTTGCATTAAAGGTGCATTGCGCAACATTTCATGTTAAAAATAGCCGTTTTCTAACCCATACATGCTTAAACAATCGCCTGATGGGCTGAATGAGCCCTTCTCTGATCACTGTGATAATCCTGTACAGTGAAATATATAAGAGGGATTCGGGCTCGAATCTGAGACTGGCCGTGACATCATGCGCGTTCACGCTCGCCTGGCTATGTGCCTATCTTGCAGGTAGAGTATTCGCCGCCATTCTCCGTATCAGAGAAGACAACTCGAGCGACAAAACTTTAGTCAACTTTCCACAAAAGTAGAAGATGGATTTAAAGGGGCTGTTTAGCCTACACCTGGTCACTTCATGCGTTTTCTGTGATTGGATAGCTATTCGATCGTGAAAAGACCAGGTTGCCCTCCGAAACGCATTCGAGACGGATTTGAATCCGATCGCTCAAATCACTTGAGGACGTGGTCTGGGCCGTATTCCAGACAAAACTGGACAAGTGTAAATGCATCTGGTTGTTGAAAGCAGGCTGTAGGTTATGTCATGTTATTTTAGTCGTATATGACGACGCGCATCACCTCAGATGAGCAGCTGTCTATTCATAAGCCAGCGTGCCGCAATCTATCGCAAATCAAAGTGAAAGTAAGTCGCAGACGCTTAACACTACCATCTTCATTAAAAGTAAAAAAATGAAATGATCTTACCAGGCAACCAGGGCTGTTGCCGCTCTCTCTTATTGCTGTCTTTGCTGATTTTGAAATTAGCAGATGATTAATAAAATGCAGCTCATATCTGATGCTTTCGGTGACGTGCACTTAATTTTGTAGCCTATATAGCGCGGGAATTGAAGATCAGAATCAGATTATATTTTTCAATTAATCATCCAGATCTACTTTGAACTGCAATTTTAATGAAAAGAGCTCTATCTTTTAATAAGAGTTGAGACAAAAAAGTGTGGAAGAGCTTGTTACAGTATAGCCCCTTTCACACAGCGCATTGATGCAGGGAAATTTCCGGGAAATTGCCGGAAAACCTTCTGTGTGAACGCAAACATGACCCAGGATTGATACCGGCATCGTTGCCGGGTTTGGGACCTAGTAACATTGCCGTAATCAGTCCCGGAACGCGCGCTGTGTGAACAAAAGCCAGGACCAATGCCGTAAGGGGTGTGTCATAGTGATGATTTTATTTGATTTGATTTATTGGTTTATTTAAAAGGGGACAGTGCAATTTCATAAAACGCATGAACAAACATGGTTAAAAAAGTCAGAATTAGCCAAAAGGCTATTTTTCATCTGTAGTCCCCTGGCCAAGATGTAAAAAAAAGCATTACAATACAAACAAGAAAATGACACTCGTGCCATCATGCGACTCTGTTGCTCTTAGAAGAAAGTTTGTGTTTGTCATCAACAAAGAAAGGACAAACAAATGTCTGCAAACTGGAACGAAGCAGAGACCAGGAGCTCCTCACTATCCGCGCTGAAGCTGAGATCGTTCACCAGCTTTGTGGAATGGTATGCGTGTGTACATGTTTTCGACGTGTACGTTATACGTCTCATCCTGACGTCATGAGTCTTTCCGGGATCTTTACGGGTTGTGTGTGAACGCACTCACAGATCCCGGCAAATCACTGGCAGTGTGAATGAACCGAAATCAACAATCCCAGGACAAATGCCAGGTCACATCATCCATGTATTTTCTGGAATCTCTGTGTGAAAGGGGCTTTGTGCTATTGCTCCTGAAACGGACATAGAGCTGAATGAATCAGTCTACTACAGATGGACAGGGAATGTGACCGACACCAGTCCAATGAATCAACGCCACAATGTATTAAATAGGCTTTTAAAACCTGAAATAAAAAAGAATTTTTAGCCCTGCCAGCTAATTCATTTGTGAGTGAGTATGTGTGTGTAAATTAGCAGAGAGCTGTTTGGAACTCATGCCAAACCACTAGTGTGGCAGCAGAAGAGAGAGTGGGCAGTTTTGAGCTCTGCAGTTTGTCTAAATTTGCTAAAGTCAGTCATTTATAATGGGAAAAGGGCAGTCAAATATCAAGTTTTTAAAACAGATGCCGGAAAGATACAAACCTATCCACATGCTTGTTTGAGTACCCATTAGAGCCCATATTCAACATAAAACGTACTGCTTACTTTCTGCAGAGGTCCAGTGGATTTATTTTCTGTTGTTCCCGAACAAACATTCTCTTTGTGTTCTGTTACTGTAGAGTGTGGTAAATTGTGCTATTCAGGGCCAAGCTCCCGTTCCTGAAGCAGTGTTGCAACATGTCCATTCTGAGTCATTTCAAATGCATATAGATCAAAATCTCAGCTTTCCATTGAAGAAGTAGCTGAGCACTTTGGAGTTTTTTAGTTGGCAGAGAATCTTGACATTTCATATTCTGAAAGATACATGTGTCTGGAGTTGGGTATACGATTAAATCGTTAAATTAAATTAAATAAAAGCAAAATTGCGATTTATGTTTTAGTGTAATTGGTCAAAGGCTGTCATTTATTCAAATATGTACAGTCTGTTTTAAGGGAAGCACAGCACTATGTTTATTTACATTGTGGCAGAGATCGAAGTGTGTTAGAGTAGTTTGGTTTGCAGTAAATGCTGCTCTATTCAAACTTTATCTCTGGAGTAGCTTCTTGCACTCATTTGGGAACACAATGAGTTTTTTTTTTTTTTTTTTTTTTTGTAACGAGAAGCATCTATAAACCTGTTGCCAACCAAGGAGAAGCTTAAGGGCTCCCTGCAGTATTCTACCAAAATAAAAGCTTGATGGTTTAACATTTGAAAATGAAGAAATTATGACATCATTTAGGGATGCACCGACACCATTTTTTCCAGAACGAGTCCGATACTGATCCTTTAATTCTTGGTACTTGCCAATACCGATAGCTGTATTTTCACTGCTTTTGTAATTTTTAAATATATTGGGTAGAGAAACTAAAAGAACATGAATCATATTAGATTCATATTATATGGCTTTATTTATTTAGGAAAAATATATTTCCTTCAGTTATGTTAATGCTTATGCATGTTAAAATGTATTGTATAAGCTTCTGTTACTTTCACTGTTCTTTCTATTGCTCTATCATATTTTATTTAATTGCATGTTTATCATTTAATTGCACAGCACATATTTAGATTTTCTCCAGCAGGGCTCAAATAAGAATTGGGTCAGTGGTTAAAATGTTTAGAGTCCACTGAAATATCATAATTCTCTATTCTAAATTTCGTAATACAGCAAAAACTACTAGCCTAATTAATGTCATTTGATAATATTATTAAAGACAAGCAAACAGTCAGTAAAAAAAAAAATAAGAACAAATAATCAAATTACAAAATATCACAAATAAATACTATAGAAAAAAAGAAAGGCTACAAATGAAATAAACCAACACTATCTCACGACAAATTCGTACGAATTCGACGCATGATTAAAAAGTGGCTAATTCGTACTAATTTGTACGACCTCACTCGTACTAATTCGTACGATTTGTCTAAACCCACGTGATGGTTAGGTTTAGGGGCGGGGTAAGGGGTAGATCATTCGTACGAATTCATACGAATTGGCCAATTCGTAAAATATGTACGATTTAGCAAAATCGTATTTATTCGTACGAGTGAGGTCGTATGAATTGTTACGATTTAGCCACTTTTTAATCATTCGTCGAATTCGTACGACTTGGTCGTGAGATAGGGTTGAATAAACAGATCTTTTGAGGTGTTTTCAAGTATAATTTGCATGAAGTGAAATAATACTGCATATTCATCACTGTATACATTAAATATAGATGAATCTTTACAAAGTTACAAAAGTTATTCAGTCAATAGCAGTGAGTGATTACTTCATCTTTTGTAGTTTGATCAACGGTAAATCCCCATTATACTCTCTGTTGTCAGTGTTTCTTTGTCTGGACACAAACACTGTGCACACGCTGTGTGGTATCAGTTGTTGGTATCAGAGCAATTGTATGTGTACGAGTACAGGAGCGGAGCGCAGTATCCCTAAAGTATTGTAATTTAAAAATACATTTCAATATTGTAGTTTAAAAATACATACATTTTAATACAATAAACACAAGTGTGTATTGTGAAGTCCTGTTATACATCTTTCGGTTTCCCAAGTTTCAAGAACTTCATACTTCCAGTCTTTCGTCATCTCTCACCCTCAGAAGCTCACATTATTCTGCTCCATTACAGCTTTGTAAATACAGCTGCTGAGTCAAATGTTATTTCGTATATTTTTATTGCGCTGATTGCAACTTGATTGGCCTCTGTTTACATTCATTACATGAGTGAACAGGTGTGTCCCTGCTTTCTTCATTAAACCACAATCAGGGTTGAGTCCTTGAAAGGAGCTTGCTGTTATAGTCCTGTGTATGTTTAGGAATTCATCTGCATTCAATGCACACACATTCAGTCTGAATAACATCTAAAGCTGTACTTGAGCCTTGCAGGTTTTCACAGTTTGGTAGCGGTGACATTTATAATGTGCTGTTGCATTATTATTATCATTTTTTTTTAAATGTCACTGTCATGTTATGGGCTCTTTATGAAGCGCAACTAATAAAAGGCTGTACTTTTTTCTTTTTTTTTTCGTCTAGAGGGCTATTTTGCTGACTTTTCAGGGCCATGTCTAGATTATTTTGAGCTTCTGGAGATAGGGTGTTGCTTATGGAGTTTGTTTGACGCTTAAGATTTCAGGGTGATTATCCACAGCTAATTAAACTCTGAGAGTTGGCATGGCGTGAATAGAGCTGTTTTATATTCTCTGCACAAAAAATCTGTTCATATATTAAAATAAGTTTAAAAGTCCACCAAATTTGGATAATCTAACAAATTCAAAGTTAGTCTAATGTTCAGAGTTATTATGTGTCTTATGTGACTCTCACTATAATGATTTCATCTAGACTTTTTTTATACAATTTGCATAAATATGTGATAACAGTTTGTAGATTTTGATGTGTAAAATCTAATTATCTCTAAAGAAGACCTCACATGGAAAAGAAGACTATTCCATAATTCGGACCCTTCACCGAAAAGTCACGGTCACCCTTAGATTTATAACGGCAACAAGGAGCCGTTAATAGCAGTTGGTCAGAAGACCAGAGTGCTCTAGTTGGAGAGTGAAGTTGTAAAAGGTCACTAATTAGGTTAACAAACAAGAGGATCTTCCAGAACAGAACAGATTTCATGCACATACTTTGCAAGCATGCATTTCATAGGATGTTTCAGGCCATGTTCACACTAATTCGCTTTCGTTAAAAAAGTTTATTTTTCTCTCCGGTTTGGCCTTCCATCCACTCTGAGACGGCGATTCAAGTCAATGAAAACATAGCTTTTGGAATACCCTCTCCAAAGCGTATAAATTTGAAAATGGCGTTTTCAAATGTATCCGGATTAATGTGGAAGTAGCCTCAGTGTGGTAGGTTTTTAGATACGATGTTATACGCCATTTAATAATTTGGGTCGGAAACTACGGTTATACAAACATATTTTCCTAAGCGCCGGTGAACAGCCTTACAAAAGCAAGAGGTAACAAAAGCTACAGTAAAAAGCTGTTGCCTGCATTGTGGTTCTGTGCAGCACACAGATATAATGTTCAGGAACAGTGTTTAAAATAAATTAACCACTCTTAGTTTGCCAGCCTTAGGACGGTCAAGTAAATAAATAGTTTTGGAAACTTCTTTGTCATAGCAACACTGTCTTCTCTAATTCAGCTCAACCAGGCCTTGTCCCCCATTTTTGCGTATTCCGTGGGTGGGCATTATTTAAACAAGTAGCATTGTGATTTCATAAAGCCCCCCAACAAATCTGTTGTAGTCCAAACGAGTCATTCGTTGTAGTTTCTGGAAAGTGAATTCTGTTAAATCTCCCTAGAGTGGACTTTGAGCTTTATAAGCTTTTTTTATGCTCAAACAGAAACATTACACACTTACTAAAGTTGAAAAAGTAAAAAACTATAATAGGACCCCTGTAATCTTGAAAGTCAAATACAGTCGTATACATGAAAGTAAGCTCTCTTTCCTTCTTCTGTCGCTGCTTTTACTCTTGGCCATAGCGGCTTCCTCTGTTGTCTTTCTGCAAACATCAGGTTCTCTGTCAGACGAACACCCCTTTCCTTTGAGAGCATGAGGAATCCTGTTCAGCTTTCCAGACTTTATCTCTATAGGTTTGGAATGAGAACTGAATAATGACCGGCCTAGGACGATTACTCCCTGGCCCAGAACGTCAAGTTCAGTGGATTGTGTCGACTTAAAAACGGATGTCGTCTACCTCGTCCAGAGTTAGAAATTTGAGGATCTCGATCACTTTGTTTCTGATATTCTCCATCTGTCTCTTTAAGGTTGATGAGTCTCAAATTCCATCTCCTACTATAAATCTCAGCTTGATCGCATTTGCCTTGAACTATCCAGACCGCCTGCTCAATTTGTGAGACGTTGTTATCATTAGTCTTGAGCCTTGTCGATAGCGTTTTCAGCTAAATCAACCGTCTTCGAAAGATTAACCACAGCGACTGAGTTCTGGGTGATTTGTTGTTCCATCGATGTTAAGCGATCAGTGAGGTGTTATGTATAGCCGTAAGGATTTGTTTGTTTGTCCATAACCATCATCAGAGCTGTGTTGGTGGTGGCTAGACTTTGTACAACAGCTTTTAGGTCTCATCTACAACCCCAGACTTGCTGTTGTGTTAAAGTACTTTGTGGTTCGGTGTATCTTTACTTCTTTTGTGATGAACTTATTGAAGTAGAGTTTCTGTCCTTTGTCTCTCTTTTTACACTCAGGATTGAGACTTAAAATGTAGAAGTGAGTGTTATCTTTTATACATTTATTCATTTAGCTGACGCTTTTATCCAAAGCGACTTACAATTGCTATATATGTCAGGGGTTGCATGCCTCTGGAGCAACTAGGGATTAAGTGTCTTGCTCAGGGACACATTGGTATCTAACAGTGGATTCAAACCCAGGTCTCTCACTCCATAGGCATGTTAGACACATCCACATCCACTGTGCCATCACCACCTCATTATTTAATGAATGTTTTTTGATTAATCTGTTCTTGGTTGAAGTTTACTAGTTTGATCATCTCTTTATTGTGGGGTTATTAGGGAGGTGGGTGCGTTTTTTTGTTTTGAATATAACTTTCTCCTGTTTATGTTAGCTATGAGTAATCTTATTTGTTTGCTGTAATTGTGTGTTCTTTTCTTTAAGTTTAGGTAGTTTGGTTAAAGAGGATTTGGATTGATTTACGTTTTGACAATACCCACTTCTGAATCCGATGCTTCTCTTTTTCTTTTGTTTGATTTTGTAAATAAAACTTCTTTCTTTTGTGAAATATAATGTGATTATGTGGGTTGTTGTTAACAAATCTAGGTCTGGAGATGGGATGGCTTCATGCTGTTGCACACTCATTTCACCACCATCATTTCACAAAATCATAACAGAGGGCATTGACAGCACGAAATATGTCAGTATTCGAAACTTTAGGGTCATCATCCTGACAGAGTTTTTTTTTAAAGAAAGAGGACTACTTGTTGGAGTATTTGGGCAATAGTCTCCAGATAATGTTTCAAAGTGATGAGTGTAGCTTTCGGTCTTGATTCTTTGGTCCTTTGCAAACTTTGCATGTGAGCTGATCTTCTGATTTGTCACTAATTTTTCTACAGCAAATTAACTGTTTTTACCCCATGACTAGTCTCCTCCACAGCTCATTTCTTAAAAGTAACCTCTTCACTTTCAGCTGGGGTGATGTGCCCTTCATTCCAGAGATGTTGGATAGGGATACCAATATCCTTAGAGATAACATAGTTGTCCCCTTGATACAATTCATGAGCCAAGCAATCTAGTGCTGTTTATTGAATGCCCACTCTTATGTATTTCATACCCGTCCAATCTGTGGTCTGTAGAGGATCATTAAAAGAAGGAGCTAGATATCTAATAGCATTTGGTGAATTCTGGCGGTGGCTCTGGTCTCAATAGCAGAGGGAGAATAAGAGGCTGGCTGTGCGCTTGAGAGCCAAAGGTGAGATTGATGCCTGTAGGTCTGTCTTCATCGATTAAACTCTGCAGGAACTTCAATTCAAAAGAATGCCTCAGCTTGTGATTTAGCCAACTGCCTCCTGAATTTATACTAATGTCCGTTCAGTTCTGAGACACTTCTGAGACTAGACTCAAAGTTTGTGTATTAAAGCCATGTCGCTATACAGCTGTGCACCAAGCTAGAAATGAAATGTAAACTTCACAGTTTTTAAACTGATATAATAAGTATATTTTAACCATTTTATATTATTGCAAAGCTCATAATCTTTGTTAATGTTAATAAAAAATTTAAAATGGTGGCGGGGCAGCCGACTGAGTTTCTTGATGGAAAAAAGTTGTTGGATAAATTTCAGTCAGGTTTCGCAAAACCATTCAATTGAGTCTGCACTTCTAAAAGTATCAAGTGACATTTTAATGTTGGCAAACTCAGGACAGTACACTGTTTTGATTTTACTTGATTTATCATCTGCATTTGATACATTGGACCACACTGGGCTGATAAATCGGTTATGAAGTGAAATGGGGTTCTCTGGATCTGTTCTTAAATGGTTCTCCTCTTTTCTGAGTTACAGATCATTCTGTGTGTTTGTTAACAACATTCTTTCTGAAATGTTACCTCTGTCATGTGGAGTTACTCAGGGATCTGTTTTAGGTCCTAATCCTATTTTGTTTTTATTGTATATTGGTGAAATAATTAATCATTTTAAAAGTGTGTCTTATCACTTTTGTAATGGCAACATTCAGTTGTACTGTTCATTCAAAGAGTCAGAGTTAATTACGTTAACTGAACTATTAGAATGCCTGTCTTGCATTAAAGGGATACTCCATTTTTTTGGAAATAGGCTCATTTTACCACTCCCCCAAAGTTAAACAGTTGAGTTTTACCGTTTTCGAATCCATTCAGCCGATTTCCTGGTATTTAGAAGAATATCAGTAGCCACTAGCCAGACAGTTTCTGGTCTCATTGACTTCCATAGTATTTATTTTTTTCCTACTATTGAAGTCAATGAGACCAGAAACGGTCTGGTTACTGAAATTCTTCTAAATATCAGAAAATCGGCTGAATGTATTCAAAAACGGTAAGTGATAAAGTACAACTACAAACAAATACAAATAACTAACAAATAACAACAAATAACGGGGGAGTGATAAAATTAGCCAATTTCCCCAAAAAGTGGAGTATCCCTTTTAAGAACTGGCTAAACAATAATTACTTACAATATAATACAAAAAAAAAAAAAAACTGAAACCTTAATCATTGCTCCAGACCAAAAGCTGTCTCTGTTCCTTGGGCTCATCTGTCCAGTTAAGCCATTAGAAACATTGGTGTTTTGTTCGACCAATCGATGTCTCTGGATCAACATTCTTGACAGTTTGTCAGAAACTGTTTTTATTATTTAAAAAATATAAAGAATTTATTTAGCTGACGCTTTTATCCAAAGCGACTTACAATTGCTATAAATGTCAGAGGTTGCACGCCTCTGGAGCAACTAGGGGTTAGGTGTCTTGCTTAAGGACACATTGGTGTCTCGCAGTGGATTCGAACCCGGGTCTCGGTCTTATCCACTGCGCCTTCACCACCCCTTATTTGAGAAATATTTCTAAATTGAGAACATTGTTGTCCAAAGCTGACATTGAGATTATTGTAATTCTCTTTTTACTAGTTTTAACTTGTTTTGACTTTGAGCACTACATGGACAGGCCTCCCATCACAGACTTGTTGACGCCCTGCCACTGTTTCTGTGTGTGGTCAAATCTGTTGATTCTTTTAAAAAGTAGCTGAAGACAGGCTTTTAGTTGATTGGGGTTTTATGTTTTGTTTTTAGCTCTGATAGTTTTATCTGTGTTTCATTGTTCTTTTATTTTAAATGTTGCACTTTGTAAACCACTTTGTGTTTTCTATCTGTGATAGGCGCTATATAAATAAAGTTTACTTACCCCAGTTTTGTCTGACCCTTTGTTTAACACTCTCAGCACATTATTGCCAGTAGGCCTGAGTGGAGATTTGTTGTGTTCAGTGTAATTAATGTGCTCGTCATAGACTAATTAGCTGTTCACTGTTAGCTGTGGGACTGGCAGGGTTGTGACAGCGGATGCTGTTCCGTATGCTGAGATATAGCGGAGTGCTTCGGCCTCACAGTGAGCGTGGGAGGGCAGCTTATAGTGAATGCAGAACAGTGTGGGCAACATCAACATTGTAGCCCAGCCTAATGCTGCAACACAAACACAATACAGAGAAGCTTAAAGAGTACTTGTTCATTTTCTTTAGCTTTTAGTGTGTTCCATATTTTAAAGATAGAAAAAGATGATTACTTCCATGTTTTTATCTGTCATTGCTCTTCCTACAAGTTTTCCTCTCACATCTATTTTAGACGTACCTCAACATGACGTTTATAGATCAGGGCCTGAATTTCATTTTGGAAAGTGTGAGGGAATTCCCCCTTTATTTATTTAAAATAATGGATGGAGATGTGATTATTTAATCAACTAAAACTAAAAAAGTCAGATAACTACAATATGAATACAACTAAACAGCATTTTAGTCAAAAGACAAATTAAGAAATTAATAATCAAATGTAAAAAAAATAAAAACTACATTCATATACATTGATGAATGAAAGCAACAAACTAACTGAATTTACAAACTGGGGCACTCTTGTACAGGTACTGTTTGGTAAAACCACACCTGCCCCACACCCTGAATGCTTAACCACTCGTTATTCAACAGCAGTACTATTTAAATTTTGTACTCAACCCGACCTGCTTAACATTTAGACCTTGATCCGATCCACATCTAAAATAAAATAAATCTACTACATCCAGTACACAAAAACTGACATGGTGAGGGAGTTTTGAAGGGCTCCTGCACAATGCGGTTATCAAAGAAAGAGTAAAATAAATACATTTGAGCTGCATAAATATGCATGTGCATAATTTAAATATTGAAATTATTTGACAATAAAATAACCTTGGCTGATTGATTCGCAGTACTCCCGTGCCAATCAGAACTCCTGATCAGCACCACAAATGACAATGCAAAAATGTTTCCAGTAGTTACTGCAATACTTTAAATATTAGCAGTTTACCTACCTGGTACCCACCCATTTCCCACCCAATCCAAAGTTAAGCCCATGTTCTGTTCTTGCAAAAGCCGTGAATGACACCTGTAACCGGAATGGCAGTGACTAAAAGTAAATGGCAACATGGCAATAATTCCATAATATCAATAAATAAATAAATAAATAAATAATATTATTGGAATTGGAATTTATTTACAGATATCATTCAAGTCTTAATCATTCAAACTTTGCTTTTTGTTTTTTCAATCAAAACCACATTTGCACCCCAGTTATGCACAGACCACAAAACTAATGGGAGAAGCTTCAGTGAAAGACAGCAGATTTTTGTTTTGTTATGAAGCTGATATCTCTGCTAGTTACCAAAATTCCGCATATACAAACCCAACACACAATATTCTACTTTTGTTTATTAGGGGTATAAGAGTTGATATTACGGTTCGGTTTGTATCACGGTTTTAGGGTCACAGTTTCTGTACGGTTCAGTATGTGCTATGTTCAAATAAAATAAGAACTACTGTCAAATAAAAATAAAGCAAATATGAACAAATAATCAAACTACATAAAACAAATCAATACAATAGAGCAAATATATAAATAAAATAGAACATTGCTTTTCAGTTTTTTTCAGTAACAAAATTTGAAAAAAAGGTATCAAATGTAAAATAACACTAAATATAATCTTCACTGTATACATTAAGTAAAGATGAATCTGTGTTAAGGTTACAAAAGTTATTCAGTCAAAAGCAGTGAGTCAATATTTATCTTTTGTTGTTTGATAAACATTAAAAACACAGACAGCAGCTGGAATTTCAGGCTGCTGTCACTTTAAGACATAATGCACAGATCCACAGGAGATCTGTGCTCTTTCGGTCTCACCTGCGCTCGTGCACTATAACACCCGGGTGATGATGACATAAGTGACTGGTCATATTAAAGCATACGACACTCGCATGGAAGAAAGTTTACAACAGTAACTGTTTTGCCCCAATTTTTTGACTATCGCTGTTGTAATGTTTTGGGAAACCAGAATGTTCCCACATAGGAGGTGTGTGTATGTGTATATATATATATATATATATATATATATATATATATATATATATATAAAAAACCAGTGACTCTATCAGCAGCTTGTCTCCTTCACTTTCCATGCTGAACTACAACACACCAGCAAGTGAGAAACTGTGACGTCATCAACAAATTTATGGTTTTATTCATTGTTTATTTAAAATTTAATTGGAAAGCTACTCGCATGCAGAGCAAACCATTGACCGAAACGTACATTGGAGGAACTGTCTGTCTGTTATGCAATTGTTTTCTCAACAAGCCATATTTTAGATGTGTCATCAGATTTGAGAGTAACCGTGGTGCAAGTGGGTGGAGAACAGTACAGTTAGTTTTTTTTTTTTTTTTTTTTTTTTTTTACAGGGAAAACCTCTTCTGTTTACAGTAAGTTAGTAGTAACTAGCTTTTTAGCAGAAGTAGGGCCTACAATAATAATACAACTTATTACAGGGTACAAACTAGTGTCAAGAGCACAAAATTGAAGCTATTTACTGGGCTCAAACTACCAACCTTCTGGCTGCTGGGATATTTAGCTTTAGCCACTGTGAGAACCTTGGGAGAAACCAGGCTCAGTCGGGGGCCAGTTCTCCTCTGGGCAACAAAGGAACACTGTGTGATTCAGGTAGCATTTCAAGTCAAATTGGATCGGAACATTAAGAGTATTTGTCCATTTCCATCTGTTTGAAAGTCTAAGTAATCATGCTGGTATGGAGACGAGTTATTGAGGATCAGTATTGATGGCTGTCGTGTCGATGAGGCCGGCACTTAAGGATGAGTTGGGATGGGTCCAGGCGCAGGTCCACCATAGAGGGTCCCTTGGGATAAACAGAGAGACTAATATTAGCATAGACACCATCATTCTTCTTATGATAGTACATCAGGATTTACGGGACTTGTTCCCGGTTCTGGCTGATCTAAACTATGCAGCCTAATTTTGAATTAAGGATTCTATAGTGTGTTATTATGTGTATGCTAGGCCAAAGAGATGTGTTTTTAGTCTAGATTTGAAGTGTCTGCTTCCCGGACAATGTTAGGAAGATTGTTCCAGACTTTTGGTGCTAAATAGGAAAAGGATCTAACGTCTGCAGTCGATTTGGCCAGAATTCCAAGATCGCAATAGACGTGAAGGACTGTAATGCGTTAAGAGCTTGCTCAAGTACTGGGGAGCTAAACCATTTAGTGCTTTGAGTACTCAGCAATATTTTAAAATTGATACGATGTTTAATAGGCAGCCAATGCAGGGTTGACAGAACCGGGCTAATATGGTCATACTTCCTGGTTCTGGTAAGAACTCCAGCTGCTGGGTTTTGGACAAGCTGAAGTTTGTTTATTAAGCGTGCAGGGCAAGCACACAGTAGACCATTACAATAATTGTTCCCCATTTGTCAATGAGAGCATATGGCGTAATTTAGATATATTTTTAAAATGGAAAAAAGCGGTTTTACAGATACTTGACATGTGACTTTCAAATGAAATATTGGTATCAAAGAGCACACCCAGGTTTCTAACCATCGACGAAGGCTTAACAGAGCAGCCTTCAAGTGTTAGACAGTATTCTAGGCTGTTACGTGTGGACATTTTTTGTCCAAAAATTAGAATCTCTGTTTTTTTTTTTTTTCTGAATTTAGTAGTAGGAAATTACTAGTCATCCATTTTTTTATATCAGCTATGCATTCCATTAATTTTGTGAGTTGGTAAGTTTCATTAGGTTTTGAAGAAATATACAGCTGAGTATCATCAGCATAACAGTGAAAGCTAATTCCATGTTTCCTAATGATATCTCCCAAGGGTAGCATGTACAGAGTGAATAGCTGGGGTCCTACTGAGCCTTGTGGTACGCCATACTGAACTTGTGATTGATAAGACATCTCATTTACTGCTACAAACTGATAAGGGTCAGATACATATGATTTAAAACCATGCTAATGCAATTCCACAAATGCCAACATAGTTTTATAGTCTGTTTTAAAGAATGTTGTGATCAATTGTGTCAAATGCAGCAGTAAGATCAAGTAATACTAATAGAGAGATACAACCGCGATCGGATGATAAGAGCAAATCATTTGTGACTCTAATGAGAGCTGTCTCGGTACTATGGTACGGTCTAAATCCGGACTGAAAATCCTGGCAGATATCATTTCTTTCAAGAAAGGAACACATGTTTGAGGATACTGCTTTTTTCCAGTATCTTTGACAGAAAAGGCAGATTCAAGATTGGCCTGTAAATCCAATCCTACAATAATTCTGTAGGATCAAGTTTTTTTTTTTTTTTTTTTTTAACAAGCGGTTTTATCATAGCCAGCTTAAAGGTTTTTGATACGTATCCATCCTAGTATCAAAGACGAATTAATGAGCATATATTGAGAATATGTACAAGGCCAGAGCTACACAGAGGACAATGGCCATTTTGGCTAACATCACTCACCCACTACACTCTTGAGTTCTGCCTCCTATAATCACGAAGGAGGCATACCTACCGAAAAACGCGCCAGATCCAACAAAAATTTGAAATCAGTTGTACCATTAGCTGTCGGGTTTCTCAACAACCTTCAGACGGGCCTGGACATGTATTGGCTTAAGCAGGGGGACACGCCTGGCACTGCAGGATTTGTTTTTGCCTGTTACTTTGGTCCCAGCTCTCTGCAGGTCATTCATCAGGTCCCTCCGTGTAGTTCTGGGATTTTTGCTCACCGTTCTCATGATCATTTTGACCCCACGGGATGAGGTCTTGCTTGGAGCCCCAGATCGGGGGGAGATTATCAGTGGTTTTGTATGTCTTCCATTTTCTTACAATTGCTCCCACAGTTGATTTTTTTCACATATCAGATTATTGTCTCCAATAGTTAACCAAACATTTAATGTTTGCGTGAATTATCACTAGGGATGGGTATCGTTAAGGTTTTATCGGTATTACTACTCTTACCGATACCGCTTATCGATCCGGTACTTTAACGGTATTCTTATCGGTTCTTTTTGGTGTTTTTTTTTTTTTTTTTTTTTTTAAGAATTAAGAACATAATTAAACTCTATATTTTGAAATGTAAAATAGAAAAAGCAAAACGAAGAAAATATATTTTTTTTATGCAGCAATGTGCAGGCTTTTTTGTTTTATATACAAAAAGGACACATAAGAAAAAAAAAACAAGTAAAAACACAAGAATAAAATCAATCAAAGATACAAATTATATACAAAAGTGCTTTAATTTCAGGAAGGTGTACTAACGTATCTTTTCAGGTAATTGTTTCTGTCTGAAAAGAAACCTAATTTAGTAATCAAAATTATAATAGCACTGTATAGTTTATCATAGATAGATTAATGCTTATTAAATCTAAAGTTACTTATTCAAAAGCTGTGAGTGATTTTCTCTGCCTTTTGTTGTTTGATTTGCATTAATGGCTGAATCGTCAGCAGGTTTAGGCTATTAGACTGCTGCCCCTTTAAGACCGAGAGAAAATCTAATCGGTAACCGGTAACTGAAGCACCATCAATTTCTCCCTATTATTTACGTCCATTTAAGACATAATTGTGTTTAAGTGAATAAACTGTGTTTAAGCGAATCTCAGAGCTGGTCATTTTGACATTTGTATGTATATTTGATAGTTAAGGAGGACACACGAAGCCCAAAGTATAGGCTACTTTTCTTGTCTCGTTGCAGTCCGTTTCGGAGCGCGCACCGCCTTGTGAACAGGCTCTTGCGCAGGCTTTTGTGTTTTTAATAGCCATTTTTTGATCTTGCAACAGTAGAACACAGCATTTTGCAACAATCGCCGATCGTGCTGATTCTGACGGTACGTTTGGGTTTTAGGAAGAACTGACAGCGCTCCGCAGTGCTGTGAAGTAAAGGAAGTTAAGCTGGACAGATCATGCGTCTTGTTTTTTAACTATTTTATCTCAAATATCTTCTTTTTATAATCTTTGGAAGCCGAAATACAAAATATATTAGAATAATATCCCACATCTAAAGTGTAACCACGTTAAATGTTTAGTTCTGTCCTCATTGTCACTCATTAAGCAGGGCTGTCGTGTTGCGCGTGCTGTGGCTTTGCGTGAGAGATCGCTCTCTCTCTTCTCTCTCTCTCTCTCTCTCTCTCTCTCTGCTGAACTGCGAATTTCAAATTTGCATCACAGACAAATGGTTTAATTAAAATATAGTTTATATATAGAAAAGGCTGGCGATATAAACATGTTGAAGATAACGTCTTTATAGGAATGATAAATAATTTCTCCAGTACCGACAGCAGAACCGATAACGTCCGAGCTTATCGATACAGCGGTCTTTCAAAATTCAGCACTGGGGCCCGTTTAATACCGGGTTTCGGTACCCATCCCTAATTATCACCAAGACAGATTTTTTGAAATACTGTAAATCTGTGTATATCGGGATCATGCGGTGTCTGAGGCGTGCTTGTGCGCACACTTCGGCTCTGTCAGTCAGCGCGAGTAAGACCATTTTGTTTATATCAGCATGAGTTTGAAAATCACCATCGAAATTGCCATTGAGAATTCGCCATGAATATTCAGTTGTAATACTGCGCTTGAGAAGCAAGCATTTTTTTATGGACAAATGAAAGGTACTTCTCTCAGAAAACTCACAAATAGGGATACTTACAGATGTTTAATTGCTATTTGGAGCACTGGGACTGCTAGCTGTGGGCTGAAAACTTTTAAATCAACCAAAATTGACATTTTTCACTTGTTTTGCCTATAGCTCGAAATTATATAGCTTCTTTTATGAAATAGCTTATTTTGCCAGCATGGATCACGTTTTTTAGAGACCTTGATTAGCTCGGTCAGATGTCTTTTGTTAGGGTTGGAGCTAAACTCTGTAGGGTAGTGGCCTTGAGGCTCCCTGATATAGCACATCTTGGGTGAGTCTTAGAATTATATACATGCTTACCAAACAGCTTCAGTGACTTTTAAGCAGTGGCTAATTGCCTGATATAGTTCATATCTGTACTGTTTAGCCAAGCTAGTTCCCTGTCACATCCTTTCTTAGCATTCAACTATGCTGTTATGCCCTTGCTAGCCTATCCATCCAGTGATCCTGCTTCTTTCACTCGCTTATTAATCACGCAGCATGTCGGGATCTGTAATCTGGTAGTTTGCACTCGCTAGTAACTCTGTAGTGTTTTGTATTTGGTTGTCAAGAGACTTGGGTAACCACTTATCTTAGTAAAGTTCAAAATCATTTTTTGTACTTTTGGAGTTCTTTGGTATTTGTGGAGACAATGGTAGATATTGTTATGTCTAGTAACCCATTTGTAGCTCAGTACTTGTTACATTGCTGCTGGTGTAGCAGGTAACTTGAGCTGTGGTTGGTATGTTTCAGGCCTGTGGGATAGCCAAATCCAGCATTGGACTCTAAACTAAAGGATTGGATGTCCCTCTCTGCAAATGAACTTGTATACGTGTAAGACCGCAGTTGGACAAGAAACAAGCTTGTGCAAAGTGTTTATCAGAGGACATCTTTATTTATAGTGCAAGGTTTGACAGCGTGAGTGCTTCACTCACATTTACAACTAAAAATAGATATGTGCGAACTAAAAAAAATTAGGTGAATAAAATGTCTTAAATATCTTAATATTATAAAATATTTTACAGCAGTTTTTTTTTGTTATTTCACTTAAGTACAGTATTAACTATAGTTGCCAATAAAATCCTGTAAATAAAGCCCAAGATTATGTTGTTATAGTTTAACATTGAGAATGCTGTAAAGATCTTATCAGTATCTATTAAGTAATCTTAACGGTAAACTGTAATACATTGATATGAATGCATTAGGATGAACACTATCTGAACATATTTACAAATAAATAAAAACCAAGCCTAGGGTGATGCACGTAAATATTTATTAAAACTAGCAGAAAAGCATTGCAAGCTGCGGTCCCCCTACAGTTTTGAAGCAGAATTGTCCATGGCTGCTGTCGTAAATAATTTTGCCTACCACAGCCTACTGTCACACACACGCTAGTGGTTTATCCAGCACCGGCTTTGGAATGAACAATGTCCACAGACAAGGTAGAGTATGTTGCATGATTTCATGAAAGTATGATGTATTGCAACATCAGAAACGAAGAAAAACGGAAAAAAACTATTGTAACGCTTAACGTAAAGCAAATCAAATTTGTAGTTTTCTTATGTCTCATTAGAACTACAGAAACGAGCGAATCCAGAAGTGCCTTTCACCCTGTTACGACTTAATGAACTACTGAAAGGATTTTGGAAACATTATTTTAAGGTAAAAAAAAAATCTTACTTAGTGTTGATTTAACTGGTAAAATAACATTTTAAACTGTTAAAATCTTATCATAAAAATAAATCAGTAACTGTTTTTAAAAGCCATTTAAGCCATATTCTGATTAGAACATTAACTTTCAATACAAAGCAATACTTGGTGGAGAAGCCGTTGTTGGCAAGCACCACACTTGCTTACATCCGTTATTAGTTCAGAAACTATTGCTTCAACTTATCTCAAACTTTTTTTTTAATTTCAGTAAACACACAGACATGAGCCGATCAATGACACACCTCTGCTCAGCCATGAACTGTCGAAAGCTGATGGCGTAACATGTAGGTAGGCACACCCTCACTTGATGCTGATTGGTCGATTGATAAGCTTAAATCTGATTGGCTAAAGAGTACGACTGATCCGTGTAGGAGGAGAGCGCTGCTTGGAAAGTCTCAAACAAACACACACTCAAATCCAAGGCGATTCACACGTGAATGTCGATTTGCACATTCAAATTCAAGGATAAACTTGTACATTTTAAACATTTTTGTGCACAGTTGTATATCTACGAATTGTGTTTTGCCATTATAATATGCATTTTTGTTTTTTCATATGTAATTTTATTTAGTGAATTATTTTGTGAATATTTTTTTTCACTTTTGTTTTTTTTAACCTTTCCACTTGTTTTGCCTGTTTGTTGCATTTTTCTTGGCTCCAGTAAGTGTTGTAATTCCTATAAAACATCTGCACAAAAAATGATTGAACAGCAGAAATACAGTCGTTCCCCTGGTAAACCCCATAAACAAAGCAGGCTGTGCTACTTTCTGTATCTGAACAGTATTTAAATGTTTCAAACAGCCATTTTGTCTATTCAGTTGATAATCTCAGCACCTAATACTTGAAGAAAAAATACTTCTAAAGCATGTCTTAATCCTAGTTAATGTTAGTTTCAACATTTACTAAAACATTATTAAAATCAAAAGTTGTATATATTTAATATTTTTTTATTGGACCTGAGCTAACATAAACTTACAATGAACAGCTGTATTTTTATTAACTAATGTTAACAAAGATTAATAAATAATAGTTTTGTAACTTAATTAAATACTGTGGTAGAAGCTTCAGCAATTAACGTCATATGAAAATGTTATACTATCACATGCCTAATATAAATTCAGTTTAAAGTAGATCTATAAATAATTGCATAATTAAATACAGTTTGAAGGAAAAATATTTGAAAACCTTTTTTTTGTATTCTAATAAATAAAATAATTTTGCATGAAAACGTATCCTTTTATCTGTTTATTAAATTAATTTTTTTTTTTTGATAAATATCATTCAATCTTTAAGTTTTTTTAATGCACTCCTAAATTTTTCAACTTGCAAACACACGTGCCCTTTGGGGAAAGGCCCGTATTGCACAATTCTAGGGGTTTGAGGTAGGTCAGCAGGGTCAGCTCTGAGGGAAACCTGCCTTAGATCATCGTCTTTTTTCATTTAGTATTGAGCGCAAGTGGGCGTTCAAAAATGAGAGACCATTTACCGTCACACAGCTATTTATCTCTTATAGTCATACAGTACGTACCATTGTAATTCCACACATGTACAGCCATAAATTCTATAAAGTACAAGAAATACATTTCGTGTGTATCTGCAGTATGGGCATTTGTGTGTTTTATGCCGCAAGTTCAGATACAGTCTATTAACATGTCCTCTGGCTTAAGGACATTGTAAAAGGAGTCAATATACATGGTTCCTTTCTTTCATTAAAATGCAACATAATAATTGTGAATGCCTCTAGCACTGTGTCACTCAGGAGCCTTTAAATACTCTGCAAGTGAACTCTTTTGCTGAGTCAGAGTAGAGGTCTTGCTGAGAGAGATGTCTCTCTCACCTTCAGTCTAACCTTCTATCTAAGTAAGTACGGTAGGCTTTTTAACCCTCTGGTGTCGGCGGTATCGCCTTTTTTTCTTATAAGTGCAAAAGAGACTCAAAATACTCTGCTGATTTTGATACTACATATAAGTGTTATACATCATTTGATCCTGTTAAATGTCTATTTTTTGCGTATTCTCACAATAAAAAAGTTGTGCTTTTTGTCAAATAAAAAAAATAAAGATGATGCGCGTTTTGCCTTCTCTCTTTGAGTGAGGTCCATTCTGAAACGTGTCCGAAAAATGAACAATAACTAAGTAAATACTTGTCACAGAGACACAAAAGATTTCTCTTTATGAAGCTGAAATTCTCTTCTTTTAAATGAACTTTTAAATTCTCTTCTTCTAAAAATAGACAAAAAATAGATATATCTGTATGAAAATTAGGAAGATGTCAGTCTATTTCCTTTCACCTAATTATAGTTTATTACGTGATAACGCCCACTGAGAGCGCGCGCTATTCAAATTCTAGTGTTGAGGCAAGCCATGAAAACGTCAACATCAGCTGGATAAAAACATTAGTTTTGGATAGATTATGAAGTTCTTACTATAAAATAGACATCAAATAAGCATTTGTTAGACAGTTTCTGCTCATATGTTGCAAATATATAGTATGTTTTGTCAAAAAAAATAAACTAATCAACTGTTATAGGGTTTGTTCTGATTCAATCCATATCAGAGTAATGAATTCTTTACTTTGAAATATGTATGATATGTATTTATAAAGAACTTTATAAAGAACAAACTGTACGTTTAAAAAAGTTACTGTTGGCACCTAGTCTTAGTCAGATCGTTGTGGATTTTTCCTGCGTGTTTGTTCCCTGGCTGTATCCGTTTTATGTGTGTCATCCTGTATTCAGCACTCCTGGTTCTTTGTGCAGCGTTCCAGTGCTGCCAAAGGCTTCATACTGGACATTTGTACACCTTAACTCTCCCAGCATCTGACCAGCTCTCAATAAACTTATCTGCCATCTTGCAATAAAATTTTCTGATTTTTTTTCACTAAAGACAAAGGTCATCCGCGAGAATTGTTACAAAAGAATACCGCAGATTTCAGTGTGGTCAATATGACCATCTATGGCCGAAATTGGTAAACATGTTAATTTTTTTTTTTTTTTTTTGCCTTATGTGAAATTGATATTAAAAACGTTTTAATTGAAAATATTAAAAACATTTTAAATGAAAATATAGATAATTTTATAAAAAGTCAGGTACCAGCAGGATTTTACTTTTTCAACAAAGTTATTGAAGATATAAAATTTAAAATGGTCAAAATGACTGTTGTGGCCGTTCTAGTGTTAAGTTAATTCCTGTGGGGTTCACATGGTGATTTTCATCAATCATAGATTGTACTGGTTGTAACTACCTGCTGATGATGATTCTACAGAACAAAAGGTTCCCTGTCTTTTTTTCTTTATTTCAGTAATTAGGTACACCATTCCACAAAGCTGCTCGGCAGACATATTGTACATCTCTCCCTGGGTAACTATTTTCAGTACACCGTGTCCTAAGCAGGCAAACATTTTTCAGCAGCAAGAATTTTTTTTCTGTCCTTCAAAAACTCAACATTCTTCCTCAAGAATCAAAATAACTAATTTAAATGAATTACATGTTTGTGTGCAGCATCATTTTGGATCAATGGCAGGACTACACAACAGAAACAAACCAAATGACCAATGAAAATACTCTTTATTTATTGTGACAGCTGGATGCAAAATTAGCACAAGGTTTTTGTTTCCATGGTGATATTTAAATTTAGTTTGTCAATGAGGTTATCAGAACATAAAAGGAATCCACTGATGTAAAATCAAATTCTGTCAAAAACAAATTCTGTAAATTCTGGAATTCAATAATCCAGCTACTACTGCAGCACAAAATAATAACAGAGATGACAAACAAAAGCCATAAATTCCGTAAAATGTTTTTTGTTGTTGTTGTTGTTGTTTTTTACAGTTATGGTTACAAATTCTCTCTCTGCTTCCTTACTCATATTTTTAAATTATGCGATTCATTGTCCAAAAAAGAGAATATTGGGTAGTGAAAAAGATATTGTGACAGTTACATTCAGTATTGGATATATACTGAATATATCCATCATTAGTCCATAGAACATAAGCCAGATGTCCTGTAAAATGCCAAACATCACTGGTGACCAGAGTCTTGGTTAAGAGACATATATTGGACAGTCTGGAAAAGACTTTTAATTTCATACACTCTTTAACCAAGATTTTATTGGGGTCATATACAAAGTCAAACGACAGCTAAAGCACATATTGATGGCCGACGCAGAAATCTTAGATATCAGGATGGTTGATTTCTGATTTAAAGGGAATACTTTTTTGGGGGGGGTGAAAGTCGAAAAAATTGTATATTTTCCTGAAAGCATACATGCCACGCCGCATTGAGTCAGTAATTCATAGAAATGAGTACATTGGCATTATTATACTTTCAGAGGGCCGACATTTCTTTATTTAAAGGGGTCATGAACTGGCTTTTTAAATTTTATTATATTGTTGTCAGAGGTCAACTTATGACGTTCGCTTGGTTTTTGCATTCAAAAACATCAAAATGAATAAGTAATAGGCTATTTTGATGAAGTGGAACATCATTAAAAATAAAGTTTATCCATGCAGTCCTATTGGAATCCAGAGGAAGCATACGCAGCGACTGTCTTCTTTTACAACCAGGCACTGCACAATATTTTGTATTGCTCGGTAGCTCGATCCGGTTTGTCATCATAAGGTAGGCCTATGTTATTTAGCTATGCGTGAATGCGTGAATCAGTGGGCGGCCGTGTTGAAGTAGGCATTGATCTTCTTCTGCAGGGGTGGTGTTTTATCCTCTTTGACGTCATAGTTCCCCACTTTGAAAAAATGAGTCGTTGCTGAGACTGGTGTCAATAAAAGCTTTTATTGGACTAACAAGGACGTTTACAGTTCTGAAACTTACAGGATATTCTTAATGACCTTTTAGATGTCAAAAGCTCAAGGAAAAATTGATTTCTCAGTTCATCACCCCTTTAAAATATTTTTTTTAAATTGATTTTGTGTAACATTCTAATTCTGAATATGGGGTTTTCATTAGCTGTAAGCCATAATCTTCAACATTATAACACATAAGGCTTGAAATATCTCACTTTGAATGTCAACTAATATTAGTTTCACCTTTCAAGTTGAATTACTGAATGAGCATTAGCCTAATTGTTTTCCTTTCTGTTACTAATAATATAAAAGCAAACACTTTACTTTTGTGGACCATTTACTTTCTTTTGTTTTGCATTGCAGTCTAATAACGTATTAGATATGACTGTTAAACAGAGACTGTATAAAGACAGAGAATGCGAGTGCTGTGTAATCAGGTGCTGGCGTTCTCAGCACCGTTCGTCAAAACAAAAGTCCCGCTTCTAAAACATTGGCCAATCAGAAAAACTAAACGACTGATGCCATTATTTAAAAACAAAAAAAGCCAAATATCGCCCGATATATCGGTCGACCCCTACACAATATAGTTAGATTAATGAATAACAATCTTTATTGTACCATATGTAGATTGGGTGGTACAAGTGCTCCCTTAATGCCAAGCATGTCCTATCAGCTATACCAAGGCAGCTAACAGCTCTACTTTCCAGCTGCGGTCCTGTCAGTGACTGAGTGCTGTAATTACCTTAGCTGCTGTAGACACACAGTGGTTCAGGCTCTGCTTAATGTGGGTCAGTCACTGCGTGGGCTTAGTGTCGGGCCACTGTGGGCGCTAAGTGTGTGAGGTAAAAGAGAGAAATCTCATTGCAGTGCTGTTCGCCGAGTCACAGCATTTCACACATACCACAGGAGACACCGGGCTGAAGAGGTCCCTGTTCCTCGGGAGTTAAAATCTCTCTCTCTCATTCTGTCTCTTCCTACTTTCCATCCTGCTGGGAAAGGTCTGCTTTGGCTTAAGTTGTGAATGACAGAGAAGCTGTTGAGTGAAACTACCCACACAACACAAGTGGTATCTGTGAATAATAGTCTTGATAAGTCAAACTACGAATGTCGTGCTGAGTGAGCTGAACTGTATGAAGTTCAGCGAACTTCTGAACTGTATGAACGGCGTTCGGGGATCGACTTATTGAGACTATTTTCTAAGATGGCTCCTGTCTGTATACGCGAAGTGAACTGTCTTTATAAAGTATCTTCTTATTAAACGGACTGTACACTTACAAAGTTCTCAATGCTTCGTTTTGCATGTATGGAGCCTCATTATGTTACTGCGTTAGTGTACTATTTTGAGCCTTGTTAGTGGTATAAACTAGCTATTTCTTTTTACTTAGTCAATGCCCCCATTACTAGCATTATACGCTACACAGTTTTTAGAGATAAAACTCTTTACATTCGATTATCATGAAAATAAATCTCAGAGAACGATTGACTTGGTACTGATGTTTTATTAGAACAAAGGCTCATTGTTTGCCAGAGTCTTATCATATTTCCATAAGAATGCTAAATCTGTTCATTCTGTCAAAAAAAAAAAAAAGTAATTTGTCATGGTTACACCTTCCAAACATTTGGTATCTTTGCAAAGCCCTGAATGTCCTCTTTACAGGACATCCATACTAAAAACTGTGACATCTATTTTTGTCAGAGAAATTTGCTAAAATATAATGTCCTCTAAAACAGAAGAAAAAAACTCCATTGCTGGATCGTGACGATTCTTCCCATTTCAAACCTGTGTGTTCAGAAGTGCAGAAAAATTGTTTTATTAAATATTTTAAACTGGGCAGTTAGTTTTGAGTTCTGAAGCTTCAAGCTTGAAGGTTGTTTTACATTGTAGACTAACCTCTTATATGTGTAAATATCAAGAACATTTTAATTCTCCATTTCATGACTCCTTTACGGCTGTTGAGGAGAATGCTATTAAATATTGAATAATATTGAACAAAACTTCCACTCAGCTGAACAAATATTTCACAGAGCTTTGTGGTTTGGTCCAGAATCCTGAAGCTGCCTACTGTTCAGCAACAAAACGTATCCTGGGCAGGAGATATCTTCAATCAGATACTAGATCTGAAATTCCACAATTATTTCAGAACTGAAAGTAATGACCAGTGTCAGATTTAGATAATGTAAAATGATAGATTCTTTGCAAGCTTTGCTTACAGTAAAGTAATGATTTGGTGTAAGAGACTGCCTGCCAGTTTAACCCTCCTATTATCCTTGGGGTCAATTTGTCTGTAAAAACACACACATATATATATATATATATATACATATATATATATATTTTTTTTTTGCTTCAAATTTAATGACTTTTCCTAATTTAATGGGGACAACTCTGTAAACATAAAATTAACCTGTTAATATTTTTTCAAAGTCCTGTACAAATTTTGTAACATCGGTTTTCCTTGGGGTCAATTTGACCCCAGGCTCTTTTAGATGTATAATAAAACAGAAGAAATATTAAAATTTCACACACATTTGTTTTGGTTATTATATTGAGGTCATTATAACATGTTATAATTTGAATTTATAATGTTCATTGTAATTTTACATATTCAATATCATTTTCAAAAAACGTCCCTCTGTTTTATGGCTCTAACCAAACATAGCCATATCTGTAGTATTGCGAGAACTACTAGTAGTTCACATGACATGTGACATAATTCTCAAGATAACTAATAATTCTTTCCTGTGCATTGGGGAGGGGAAAACATCATTTTTGTGAGAAATTTGATGTTTCCCGTGCCATGGGGGAGGAGAAAACAATTTTTGTGAGATTGACCCCAAACACAACTCGTGTTACTATCCTTGATAAAATAAATAGTTTTTCTTTCCAAATGTCATAGATTACATAAATCTATACTTAGAAATATTATAAAACAAATAAAACACCAGATGTATTTATACTTTTCCAATTTTAGGTCAAATCAGTAAGATTTTATGTTGATTTGTAAATTTGTCCATAGTCGTGCAATGGGTATTCTGGATGTATAAGGGGTTAGGTGGGGTGGGGAGGGGGGTGGTGGGTGGATGTCAACTTAAAACGTTACTTAAGTAGTCAACAAAGACATAAATTAACCGAGACAAACCTTTGTAAAAAAATATATATTGTGGAGGTTTAAATTACTGGGGTCAAATTGACCCCAGAGGGTAAAAAGTGCTATCAGATTTGAGGGTAACAGGAGGGTTAATTAGCAGCTAGTAGTGAAAATGAGAGAGAGAGAGAGAATAGAAACACAAGCATACACAGAGCTGCATGGTTTGCAGTGTTGCAGGAGTCCTATATTGTGACATCATATCCTGTGTACTGTATTTATGGCAGTGTCTGAAATTTTGCATGCTCAAAACTGATTGGGTTGGGTTAAAAATATTGTTTTATTGATTTTCATTTTTATGAACAGATATTGATTCTTAAAAGGTTAGTTCATCCCAAATGTGCTTTTAATTTACTTGAATAATTACAAGTATTATTATTATTATTATTATTATTATAATTATAATAATAATTTCAAAGACAAGAAGTATGTATCTTCTTAAGGTCTTTTTAATAATTAAGCTACAGTAATTATTAAACTCATTATATAAAACCATGTTGTCAGTGATACAAATAAAATGTTTGTATCTGATTTTATTGATTTATTTTATCTAGATGTAATTTTTCACTAAAATATACTGTATTCATTGAAAAAGAGTAAAATGTGTCTTTTTCTAATATTTGTATTTTATGTAGAAGTAAGTGGTGTATAATTTAGAGGTGAATTTTTTTTCAATTCACAAAGCCACTTAGAACATATGAGAGACTTTCTTTTTGTCATTCATTGTAGCCCTCGCAATGGCAATGACGATGGCAACATAATTCAAGATATCCAATATCCATTCAGCTCTGCAGCAAACAGTGATGTCGTTATCCAGCTATGTTGATTTTTCATCCAGTAGTGTGAGTGCAGTCCAACCAGTAATATTGCTGAATATTACTGTAAGTGTCCCCAACTAAGCAAGCCAGAGACGGCATTGAAAAGGAACCTAAAATCCACCAGATGCCAAAAATTAAAAAAAAAAAAAAAAAAAAAAAAAAAAAACCTTTGGAGAAACTAGGGGCACAACTACCCAGTGTCAGACGGGTATGCAGCAACCCGCTCGCGATATTACCCCGCCCCCCTTCTCCATGAGGGCGCCTACTGTAGCCTGTTAGTCCTCTAAAATTTTATATAAGAAATGAAGAAATGTACATATACGCAAAACAGCAGCTACATATAGAAATACATTTTTTTTTTTCAATTTTTCCATCGCTTTGGTGCCCCTATGCGCCGCATATAGCGCATACCCACTTTTTGTGCCACTGGGAGAAACCAGGCTGAGTTAGGGGCCAGTTCCCCTCTGGCCAATGGACGAACACAGTGTAATGATACTTCTGGCTGCATCACAAGTCAGAAGTCAGATTGTGGGTCGGTAGGATTCAAAATATTTTATTCAGTCATGGAGCCAAAGCTGGCCAAAGGGTCTGTGCAGAGGACTTGTGGTTCTTGTGGGCTTTGCTGAGGATCTGGCCTATGACTGTCCTGACGACGTGGTCTACACATGGGATTGTTCGAGTTGACGCGGTCTGACATTCAGGGATGTGTTGTGGTCATGTCTGGGTACAGGTCCACCATCTGGTTTGGATACGACCCAGATCTGGCTGACTACAGTAGCCTCAGGATAAGGATGAGACAGACAGTCTAAAGACAGTCTAATATTAGCATAGATGCCATTCTTCTTACGATGTAACAAGCACATCTGGTGTTAAGTGTTCATGAGCCGCTTTCCGACCAGAGGGACTTTTGCAGTTCCTAGAACCTAACGTTCCTATAACCCCTTTTTTCTTGTGTTCCAACTGGACTAAATTGGGGATTTTTTTTTAGTTCCTCAGACCGTAGTTCCTATAACTCTTTCAGTACCTAGTCTAGAGCGAGGACTTTTTTAGTTCCTTTCCCTAGGTCTACGTTGATTGGTTCAACTTATAAGTCATGCCCACTGTCAACACGGAACTTGTAGCGCGCTGTCTGCCATACGCTGTGTTTTTGCAAAACATTACAACGAGGATTAAGACAAACATAATGCATTCAACCAGCTAATTGCTAATAATAGCCTAGCTAAACTTACCCGTCGTTTTGTTTGCCTCCTGCGCTCTGCTCTTTTATCTTCTTCCATCATATTGCTTAATATCATATTACGCTGGAGCCTTCGTCTTCTGTGTTTCTCTGTACAGAACTCAAGCATAATCTTTAAACGCCGCCGTTCGTTTTCCGTTATTTAGGTCCCGGCAAGGCAGAACAGGAACATTGCAATAGCCTCTTCCATGCTGGTTTGTTGTTGTATGTGGCCGCGTTACGTCTAGTGATGACGCTATAAAGACCGTCGCCGTGCTTGCGTTACCTCTCCTACCAGTTCCTATAACCACTTGGCCAGTGTGAACGCAAGCAGCAAAGCCGAGTTTGGGGGAGAGTAGTTCTTAGAACTGTTTAGAAGTGGACAGTTCCTATTACTAAGTTCCTGTAACTACTTGGTCAGAAAGCGGCTATGGTTCCAGTTCACCTAGTTTAGGCAGCCTAACAATCCTTAAATGAATTTGAATTATAGAAATGTGATAATGTGTTGTATATGCCAAGCTTGTGAATCGAAATCGGATCGAATTGTGAAATAAGTGTCTATGCCCAGCCCTACTCAAATCCTAATGTAACTAAAGGAAAGTAGAAAAGTGCAGGATTGAGTGTCCCAGGGCTTGCATTAAAGCTGCAGTTAACAATTATTTTGATAATCTAGTCATCTGGTATTTTTTTTTTTTTTTTGTTAATTGGATTTAAAAAATCAATATGTTAATTATTTAAAAAAAATATTGCAAAATTATAGATTGTAATACAAATACTCACACTTGTTTTTCCACATCCTCCAAACAGTAGGTTTTCTCCAGTCATATTTTGAGGCATATTTTGAGGTGTAAACGACCAGGCTAAAATATCCTATTATGCCTTTAATTTATTATACCATTCCCTAAATGGCCCTTTATTGGGTAGAGGGTGTTTGTGTCTTTAAATGCAAATGAGCTGCTGCTCCCCACCCCACTTTCTCTAAGAGGGCGGTGCCTTTACACCTCCGCAAATCCTGCTTTATATTAAACCTCATTTACAAAGCAGTCTGACATAAAATGGAACATAAAAGAAGTATTTTGCTTTTTTTGGGTCCTTTCTCTTCAAAAAATAAAATTACTCCACTGCCTCTTCCGTGGCTCAGATACCGGGAATACATGAAGACACTTATGATAATTGTTTCAGCCAACATTTTAATTGTTTGACATGTATATGAGACATTCTTGTGTTAACATCTGCTGCTGTAGTGAGAAGAAAAACATAGTGGACTGTGTGCAGTTCACTCTGGAGAGGAACTATTCTAATAGGGCAGAGTCCATTACCAGTCATGAGTGAGGCCTGTTCCGTTGTTCATTACAATGGGATAGATTTAGAACCTGTTTCTGTTTTATGGGGAATTTAAAAAAAAGATTGAGTGTATTTTTGCTACTATAGGGTGGTTGTGTACACAATTCTGGGTAAAATTTTATTTTATAGTGTCCCTTGTTGCACAGCTTCTGTAGTAATAAATTATCCATAATTATATGTAACTAACCCTAATCTAAACCCCAATCCTAAACCTAACCCTATAGTTAGTACATGTTACAAGTACGCAAATAATTGTTATTGCACAGTACTTAAATGCATCATTACACTTTAACATGGACACTTAAAATAAAGTGTAATACAATTCTGAAAGTTGTGTTTTGCTTTCTGCTTTGCCCTCATCTTAAAGTATTTCGCGGTCAAGTCGAAGTTTCACCTACTGTAATTGACTGACTGCACCCAGACACTGCAACGTCTTCGTAGCTTTCGCGGCTACGTATTAAGCAATATGGTTATTTTTTTCCTCTACAACTAACATTGCATGGAAAACAAAGAGAATGAATGGAGAGCTTATGCGTCCATTCATTGCTCTGCTTATGCGTCCAGTGTGAAACAGGCACGAGTCATACTCTGAGGAAAATGTGTTTCACACATTAGGTTTTAGAAATGCATTATTCACTAAAATGTTGTAGTTAACTCTAAGCCATATTTAGCCATTCTCAATTTGAAGTCCATTGATGTAATACTGTACTTTGTGTGTCCCATTTAAAGCTGGATTATTTGGATTTCAAGCTTTTTAACTTGGTTGAGGCCCTGTAGGGATGAACACAAATCATTTTGCCAAACATTTCCTCATCCCATATGATCATGTTAAGTCCACTTCCTCCCTTTGCAGTCCCTTGAGATGGTCGGAAGCAAGGGGAAACTCTTGGACACAAGTAGATGCTGATGAGGTGAAATGTCAGGGTTCATTTACATCGCTGTGTGGAATTTAAGCATACTTAAAAGCAGAATTCCACCTCTTGGAAGTATAGAAAAGAAAATGGAATGTTTTTGAAAGAGCTTAGATTCCCTCTGGCTGTACTAACAGTATTTTTCCACAGTACCATCTGTGATTTGATACATTTAAATTATATAATAAAATAGTGTCAGATCAGAATACAATTTCAATTATTATTCAAGGACTTAAAGGGACAATCCACCACAAAAAATTTTATTCTCTCACCATTTACTCACCTCATATTGTGGTATTTACTCACCTCATATCTTCTGTCGGACACAAAAGAATATAGTTTAAAAAAAAATCAGTTTATTTTGTCTATACAATGAGAGTTATTGGGGTACAGTGTTATTTTAGAACAGTGGTTCTCAACCTTTTTTTTTTTTCCCACTGGGCCGCACTATGGTCCAAGTGCACATCTCACAAGTTGAATATAATTTGCATATGACATCACTAATGCAAACCAACCACATTTAATGTATTAGCGGATAATATTTTACATATTATAGTACCTAGACAATTACATTTATTATTATTATTATTATTATTATTAGAGAGTATAATTCTACTCACCATTAATAGAACACCTGCTGTTGTAGGGAGCTGACCAATTTGGTTAATTTCATCTCAAAAGTAGTAACAATGAAGTACAACAATGTAGTTGTCAATAAGCTTCAGTCTGTAAGACATGCAATGCAAGACAAGTGTGACTTGATGTGCATGTTTGTAGAAAATGTGCATTCACAAATATATGTTGATCCAAATATTGAAAGCACTTTTGAACATAATAATCTGAAGTTCTATCCAGGGATGTTTCGCCCATGCTGCCTGCGTGGTACAGGTTTTTCCCCTTGCCTAAACATCCATCAATTCATCTTCATATGAGTGGCAGAGCAAGCCAAAATTGCAGCCAAGCTTTTTTTGAAAATTGCAGATTTTCTTGTTTTTTTTTTTTTTTTCCCACAGGGAAAGTGAATGGCTCACTGATGAAATGTCCAGCAAATTTTAGTTACTCAAAATCTGAAAAAATGAGAGATTTTCGTGAGAAAAAAAAATCTTGCATTTGATTGATAGTTGTAACAAATCTTTCTCTCTGTTGTATCTCCAAAATACCATCATACGTGTAATTCAGTAGTAGGAAATGAGTTAAATCACCATCTTTGAGTTGTACAGTGTACAGTCCTAACCTCATTTTGAAACAGCCCAACAGGTTATCAATGTGTTTTCCATCACCTGGAAGTTACAGGTTCAGCTTGTTTAAGTGAACTGTGATGTCTCCAAGAAAAGCAAAATTTGTTTTACACCCCTTGTCTCTAAAATTTCTCTCCCTCGCCAATGTCATTAAGAAACTATCTGGAGAGTATACAGCCAGAAAGTGACCTAGGCATCTCATAGTGCAGAACGAGGTCTCTTTAGGCACAGTCCAATTTGTCAAAAAATGCAATGAAACAGCGATAAATTGTGGGGGGCGTGCTCAAATGAAGTCCAGTGTCCATAACCTTCATGAGGTATCCATCAGCTAACTTGCTCCATAGTGATTGCTGGTTAGGGTTGGGTATCGTTTGAATTTGAACGATTCTGATTCCGATTCCTTGTTTCGATTCCGGTTCCTAACGATTCTCGATTCCAATTCTTCTAAGAGGCAGGGTCAAAAAAGTTTAGCTAACCTTGCTAACCAACGGCCTTTCTGAAGGAAATAATCCTTTCTGAAGGAAATACTCCTTCTGTAAAAATACTCCTTTTGTCACAAATTTTGCATTTTGCAGAGATTTCGTTATTTTTAGAAAAGTGAAGCCACACTTTGGATCGCCGACGTAAGGTACTCATGTTCGACTCACGTGGTTATGCCAACACTTCCGGTAGACGCTTCTTCGCTGGTGTTGTTCAGCGGTTTCTTCTTCCGCTCTGCGGACTCTGAATATCAAAACTAGGAATCGAAATTTTAACTTTTGAACGATTCCGGGAAAAACTAAAAGTTAGTCCCGGTTCCAATCGATACTCGATTCTCGATACCCAACCCCTTTGCTGGTGCACAATACAGTGAAATGACAAGCCGTCAGCAGAGATTTTTCACATTTCAGCAACAAGACCCTTGTGTTTTTCCATCATTGAGGGTGCACCATCAGTATAGTGATGGAGACAACTGAGGTGCCAGTATGTTTATGTATTTGCATGTTTCACTAAGTGCTATACAGTAAATGTCTCCGCCCTTTGATCACTCATGTAGAGATTCACATATCTCACCCAAAGCTGAGTAAAGCCTCTGATGTCTGTTGATTCATCCACAACCAAACTGAGTGCTGAAGCAATGGCTAGCTTAGATTTTACTTGTTCTGTTAAGTTCTCAGACATTTATGAAATTCAAGGCATAACTCTATTACTGAGCAGTAAACTTTTCATCCTGCGGATTGATTTTTTTTTTCAAGACTAGTTATCTTCTTGAGCGCTCTTTCCTAAGATCCAGGTGGATATTTCTTGTCAAATGTTGCATGGGTGGTATCTAAATGTATTTTGACATTGCAGGTTTTGCATATGGCCAGTACTTTATAACAGAGCAAACAGAAAGTTTGCCCATCATTCTCATAGACATCAAACCGATTCTTCCATTCTTCGAGCACTCTTTCTACCTTCGCTGACTGCTTGCATGTGTTACTTCATTGGTATTTTCCTCATTTAGTCTTTCTCGCCTATAAGAACAACTTTGTCCATTTTGATCCCTAATTTTAAAACTAATGTCTGCTGATGACTGTTGAAATTCTGCCAAAGTGTGCACTTGTAAGTGTTCGTTATCTGCGTAATTGCGTCAGTACGTCTGAAAATAATATATCACAAAACTTATTTTATATGACAAAAAACAGTTAAAACTTTGTTTAAATTTGTTTAAAGACTCCCTTTGGTGAAAATCAAGTTTTTAATGTATTTAATATGCTATGTCTCGTACTACTAGGGTTGGGTATCGAGAATCGAGTATCGATTGGAACCGAGACTAACTTTTCGTTTTTCCCGGAATCGTTCAAAAGTTAAAATTTCGATTCCTAGTTTCGATATTCACAGTCCGCAGAGCGGAACAAGAAACCGCTGAACAACACCAACGAAGAAGCGTCTACCGGAAGTGTTGGCATAACCACGCGAGTTGAACATGAGTACCTTACGTCGGCGATCCAAAGTGTGGCTTCACTTTTCTAAAAATAACGAAATCTCGGCGAAATGCAAAATTTGTGACAAAAGGAGTATTTTTACAGAAGGAGTATTTCCTTCAGAAAGGATTATTTCCTTCAGAAAAGCCGTTGGTTAGCAAGGTTAGCCAAACTTTTTTGACCCTGCCTCTTAAAAGAATCGGAATCGAGAATCGTTAGGAACCGGAATCGAAACAAGGAATCGGAATCGGAATCAGAATCGTTCAAATTCAAACGATACCCAACCCTACGTACTACAGGTTTATATGCATAAAAGGTCAAAAAACCGTTCAACTTTTTCATAATATACATTGTACAACACAACATTTTTCAATGATTTTTAAACGACTCGAAGGATGAATTGGTCTCTCTAAATCCCTCCTTTTCGTGAGCCTGCTCTGCTCTGATTGGTCAGATGACCCAGTTGCGATTGGTCTACCACGTACACCGTGTGTTTTGAAAGCTAAGCGCCCATAAACTTCATCTCTGTCCAGAGGCTTCGTAAAGCTCAGAGATTCGAATGCATCATATATTATGATGCCATAATTAACTATATGCCTTTCACCACTGACATTCTTTTTGTTCACAGCGTTCCTAAGGATGCTGATTTTTCAAAGTTAGCTGTCCAACTCTTGAGATGGTGAACGGGAACATATTGTGTAATTGTAGTTACACATTATTAGCTGTTTGATAACGTAGTCAATGATATATTGACTTGTAGATGAGCTTGTATGAGTGAGTGGAGATTGGGCTCATTTGCATATTCATGATTCTACGTATACTAAATGATGCAAGGGTGTAGTCACATTCAAGCTGTTTTAAGGCATTGTTTTTTTGTTTTTTTTCCACAGGAAAAATCATTTAAATATGCTATTTTGGCTATCACAGATTAGTTTAAATGGATACAATTATTGACTACAGGGGGACTTTAATACATTTGAAATACATTTTCAAATAAAAATGAATTTTAAAACTGGAAGTTATTTTTCAAATGCGGTTGGCATATTGTGGGATGCATTTGCATTCGTGATGGGCTGCAGGCTGAGAACCACTGTTTTAGACACACTAGTGAACCAGGTCAAACTATTGCTTTATTACACTATTCATCATTGTATGGAATATAATGTATTTATTGTTGTATTTATTTATTTTTGAAAAACATTCTTCAAAAAAAAACATGTTTTTTGTTTTGCAGAAGAAAGAGAGAGTCATACAGATTTGGACGTCATGCGGGTGAAACTATGATGACATTTTCATTTTTGGGTAAATTATTCTATCAAAACTTGTTTAGATAGCTGACTACCCATGCTTAGTTTTGTACATCTGCAGTACGTAAGAAGTTGAGAATGAGCTATAGATTTCGGTTTAAGGATGGTTCATCTGCAAGCTAAAACATATGAATGAGATAATAGCGTTGACTAGGCAACTTTGTACAATGGAACAACACATCTGTACAGTCACTCTGGGCACTTATTTTTAGTTTGGCACACCAATTAATTTATTCTATGACTCTCCACAGCTCTACAATGCAATATTATAGTTCATCCAAAAATGAAAATTCTATCATAATTCACCCTTATTATATTACAAACTTTGTATGACTTTTGACCAAGGTTTTAACCAAACTTTTTTAGTTCTTTCATTGTAATAATAGCAACAAAAAAAGAAAAATTGGGGTGAACTGTCCCTTTAAATCAACAGATATCTTTCTCGTTGTTAAATGCTTTTTAATTTTGTCTGCTAGCTTCCCTTTTCTTTCAGGTCTGATTCATTGTTTTGGCTGGTTCCACTGTACAAGCAGATTTTTATTCTCTGTCGTAATGTTTCCTAATCCTGTGTCACGGAATTGTGGGGAAGCTGGTGCCATAAAATCGGTCTTTCTTCCTTTATATTCATGTCTGCAGGGCCAGACACGAAATATCCTTGCAAACACAAAGTGATTCCCCAGTTCAAATATTTATCTCCATGCATAATTTTCTTGCACACGAACCAACAAACAAACCCAAAGCCTGACTGCACACCCAAACCAAAACTCAAGGATTTTTGTCTGATTCTGAAATGTTGTTATGGATGAAGTAAGAAGCAGATGTGCATCGTCACACTGTCAATCAGCAGGACAGTTCTTGTTCTTGTTAGTGTCCAGTTTGAGTCCCTGCTGTTGAGAGGAGAGCTTTTACTGGGAATTTTTTCAGACAGCACAATAGCACAGTGCATCAGTTTTCTTTCCAACTCTGTCTTAACTGTCTGCTGTATGTTTTACTCAGCTGTGTGTATGCAGCCAGTCTTCACACAACAAAACCAATTTCACTCCAGTTTTCGCTTCAGCTGTTTGTGTCAGGATGTCTGTTTTCATACATGTATTCATTCACAGAATAATTTCATCACAATTTTTTGTTACTCTGCATTGATAGGCAATAATATAGAGGATGGACAACCTCACAGGTGTCTACTGATTTCATCATTGTTTTATGACAGTAGCCTAGAGCATTCCTGGTAGTACTGTATTGAGAAAACACACACACTCACATATATAGGCCTTAGCATGGTTTATTTTTTTTACAGAATTATTTATGCTCATAAATGAGAGATTTTTATCTTTGCGTTTTTTTGTCAGTCTTTGTGTATTCTGCAGTTATCTTTCATTACATGTCCATTTTACACTAAGAATATTAGCCAACAGTGCGAATGGTTTACATTTGTATAAATCCAATCAGGGGGTCGAGTCTTGAGACAGTTCAGTAATCTTCATGGTGGGACTGGGCAATACAAACAGTGACAGTCTTAACATAAAGGCATTAAGGCTCCCTAACAGCGGTTGTAGTAGGGGGCCCCCAACCAACCTCAAAAAAAAAAAAAAAAAAAAAAAAAAAAATATATATATATATATATATATATATATATATATATATATATATATATATATATATATATATATATATGTATGTATATCTATATGAAGAGTTCAGATGCAAAAGCCTCTAAATGCCATTTGAAATTTTCTTCTTTAATGATGATTTTTATCAAACTTGTATATTTAAGTTCAGTAATTTCACTTAAATAACAATTAAAAGGTAATTATCATTGCCATTTAAGTGAAATCACTGAACTTAAATATACAAGCTTGATAAAAATGATCATTCTAGAAGAAAATTTCAAATGGCACTTAGAGGCTTTTGCATCTAAACTCTTCATATATACACAGACATTTAATAGGTTTTCCTAAAACTCTTAGTTTTATAATTTCTTATAGTATTCAATTAGTTAGTATTATATTTTTTAATAATAAAATACTGTTTGTGATTTTCACTTCTCTCTCACCAACTGAATTCATGCAACCAGATAATAAGATGTCCAGCTGGATAAGGTCCATTCTTCTGTTTCTCTATTCTTTGAGTCCTCCACTTCCTCCTAACCTTACTGTGCCAGGGATGCAAACTGAGAGGCATGTGTGTATTGCCTGACATTGGCACAGTTCTGTAAGCCAGCCTTCAAACCTGCCAGTGGGCATGCCATACTTTCTCTGTCCCTTGCCATCTTTCTCCCACCCTCCCTTTGCTTTGCCTGTGTGTTGGTTAGTTTCATTTCCAGTGTGATTAACGGTTCAACAGAACTCAAAGCCTCCCCCTGTAAAAACTATTTGGTCCTTCCCAAGTTTGGCTTATTTTGCTGTCAGGAGTACAAAGAATTTAAAAACATGTTAATATACTTTTTTTTGGTGGTAATCAAATAAATGTTGTAAATATATATATATATATATATATATATATATATATATATAATTACCTTTTTTGCAACTTTATAGTTTAAATTAAAAGATATGAAAACTTGTGATATTCCGTAAAAAAACAACAAATTGTATTATAAGTAGCCTACATTAATTTGAGCAATAGTCATACATTTTCATAATTTCTTCAAGTTAGACCAAACTTTATTTTAGCAGATTGTAATGAAGAACATTGAGTTTCTGTGTTATAGTAACTGTATTGTTGTTGTTGTCGTTGTTGTTTTTGTTGTTGTTGTTGTTATGATTATTATTTAGGGCTTTCGGAATTATTGTGTTAACGCATAAGATTATTATTTTTTTAATAAAAATATTGAATGTTGTTAACGCTATCATTCATTCAAGTGCTATTCAAGTTCGATAAGACACAAAAAAAAGAATGCCAATCTGTACTGCTACACCTCTGTGGCGTGGTTCACTGTGAACAAACATCTGAAACACGTGCACAGAATGCCGCTTCAAGGCTGAATTATACTTGACACATCCGCAAGTTCTCTTGGGGGCGGGCTGCAAAAATGACATCATTGTGGCGCTGGCGTAAGTGCGTATTAAATGTGAACGACCCCATTGTCTTAAAGAGGAAACTGTCCGAGCATGTACGTCTGCACCCAGTTTGCTGCCCTTTTACTGAAAATAAAGGTCCATGTTTAATAAATATTTTCACAAAATTAAATGAAAATGTTTAGTGAAATTAGAAAATAAGAGATTGTTGTGTAATTGTGTTGTATACATATGTTCTCATATACAGTACATATATTTTTTTTCTAATGTCACAAGAAATAATCAAGTAGTATAGATTTGTTTGTAGAGTGATTTTGGTGAAGTGTACTCAAACAAACATCATCACGTGTGTACCTTTCTTCTTCTGCACACAGTCAGTGCAGGCATTGTAGTGCAAGTCTTTCAGTGCAAAGTGTGGGCCCCGCCCATCTTGGTGGGCTGAAAGGCAATTTTCTGTAAAATTCACAGACATGAACCGATCAGGCTCCAGTATTCTGAGAAAATACTGAGTTTCCCCATAGCTATCAAAGAAAATTATCTGACTTAATGCTTGTTCCCATTATCTCAGGGAACCGAGGTCATGTGAGCAACCAAAGCGTTTGTCACTCTTAACTATGCAAAAGGCTGGTGACTCAAATCAAGTAACTGCAAAAGAAGAAGAGTTTGACCAATCATAGCACTGGGTTCATTTCACAAATAGCAAGTAGGGATGATTGACTAATGGTTAAGGCTTGGCATTAAAAAGAGACTGCAAATCAACAGCAACACAAAATCCCACTCGACTCCTGGCGTCTGACTGATTTCTTAAGCGAGGTCAGTACAGTAGTCATGGTGCTTCTAACCAAAGTCCTTTCAGGCAAGTCATGCCACTCAGCCGCCATCTTGGCAACGCCTCTGGGCAGCTATTTCGGAATTAACAAGACCAGGCTCCTATCTAAATGAATGGGCAGAGAGTCAAAACTGCACTTTCACTGGTAACCGAGGCATAAAAACTGCATGTATAGAAACAGCAGTAAAATATAATAAAAATTGCTGAAAAAGTTTGATGACTTTGCACTAAAATAAGGTTTAAAATGCCGTTTTCCCACAGGTTATACTTTTACTGCGCATGCGCAAGGGTTCTCTTGCTCTCTGTCGCACATGCGCTGCACAGTTTGAAATGCGCGCTCTTGCTCGCTCGCTCTAGATTCCGGGAGATTTGACCTAATTTGCGGGCATAAACGAGCCTCTATCAATCTGCGGGAGACACCAGGAACTTCTGGGAGACTTGGGATGTCTGATATTTACACAACGCAACGCACACATACACTGCAAATCTAATCTGCCGCCTTTTCAAACAGTTACGTATTTAAATGTTTCCCGGCTTGACCGTTAAAAGCAGACGATTGGCTGTCCAGCGGGAGGGGCAGGGCATTTGCATACAACCGCCATCTTTGGTGTTACGGGTTTTCTCTATACATTTGTATTAAGGATTGGGGAAGTGCCATGTCTCTATATAAATAGTCTCTGTTCTAACTCCTTTAGGTAAATGGGTTGGGGTGGATGTTTTACCATTTATACTGTTGTGTTTTTTTTTTAAGTTTTTTTTTTTTTTTTGGCAGAATGAAGAAATTAAAGACAGACAGACATACAGTAAATATGAGTATTGTCCTAGTTTTGGTTGGTGACCAGTATTTACTCGAACATACTGCCTTAACAGGAATTCTGCCATAATTTAGACATCACTTTCCAGTCGAAGACATCCACATCCTTAATCTAAATACTTGTGAATGTGATTCACTTGTGGTTATCAGTTTGTAAGCACACATTGCAATATTAATCATGAATAAAAATGGTTTTGAGCAGGTGTATTGAAACTTTTGACTTTCACTGTATATTATAATATAGCCGAGTACAAGTAAAATATTTTATTTGGGTCAAATTCAAAACAGTCAAAACTAGAATTATGAGGATAGGCATATGTGTGTTTGTGTGTATCTTGCAGACTGTCTATGTCACATAGAGAGAAACAACAAAAAAAACATTTAAAAATTGTGGCTGGTACAGATTTAACCCCTAGAATTAAAACGTTCTTCCTGAAATCACAAGATTTGAGACCAATTCGGGCAGAAACAACTGTGTGTCCCGTCACACTGATGGTACTTCAAAAATTCCAATAATGGCAGGTCAGAAATAGGTAGCTTTCAATTATAAAATAACATTGAAGTTCTGTGATAGTCCGCTTTATACAATGAGTTCCATTTGTGATTGGATTCCATGTTTCTGTCCAAGTTTTCAGATTGCAGAAATTGTAGAGTTCTACATGGGATTTGTCATGTTAAAAAGAGAAAGTTGATTGTCTTATAACACCCAAAGTTAAAGGGTCATATCTTTTAAGCTCTTCTCTGTTATTAGTTATTATGCGATCATCTGATTCTGGCTCTCCTCAGCAGGAGTCCCTTCACAAGAATTTAGGTGCTCAGAAATTGGACTAAGTCACTATTTCTATGTTAAGCTGCTTGTGTTTTATAAACATAAGAATGAATGTCTTTATGCATAAAAAACATGAACAAGCAAGAAAGATAAAGCCAAAATCTCCAAAAGCCCTAGATTTAAATCCACAGAAACAAATCAAATTAGATGCTAGCGAACTTATTTTCTTATAGTGTTTATGAAAGTTGTGTTTATTTTTTTAATCATATGCTTGCAAATGTATTCTCATATGTTGTATGTGAACTTTGTGCTTCTGTTTTAGGTTATTGGTGAATTAGTAAGACTTCTGGTTAAGGTTGCCAGGGTGATGTCAGGCAGACTGTGGCTGCGTTCCAAACCGCATACTTCCCTACTATTTAGTATGGGAAAAAGAGTAGGCGAGCAAAAAAGTATGAATGAATCCAAAAGAGTAGGCGAGAATTACCTGGGTGACGTAGTAATTGTCGCGAGATTCGGACTTAAGTGCGTTCCAATATGCCTACTTTCTTACTATATAGTAGGCGAAAACAGTACGTGAAGGAAGCAGTACGTTCCAAACATCAGTTTTCATAAAAAGAGTAGGCGAGAAGTTCCCGGATGGCTTACTGCTTCCGCCCAGATTTTTGAGTGCTTTTCCACGGCTACTCATGATACTCATCTATCCCAGGAGGCCACGCGAGAGGATACGTCAATGCACATAGCTTGCAAACTGCCAATAAAAATCACAGAAGAAGAAGAAGAAGAAGAGATGATACGTCAATATCAACATCGCGGAGATAAGCGACGCGGGGGTTTTCAAATGTGAGTAAATACGGTTTAAATCGTATGTGTTAAACTACTATAGAGTAAACGTTTTAACTGTTGAACGTCTAAAGGAGTTAGACAGTATAGTATAGTTGTGATTTTGCTGTGAACACATGTTTTATTATGTATAGCTAACAGGGGAGCTCCAGTAACCGTAAAGTTACGTTTCCAACGTGTATTTAGCTACATAACCATACATCTTAAATACGCTTATTTAAAATGTCTATTTAGATCAGGAAGGAAAATATTGTATAAGTATTGCAGGTGAGCACATCCCAACATGAAAAATACATGTGTGTGCTATTATGTAGGATAATTCTGTTGTCAACACTGCTTACATTAGACAAATTATGTGCTGTCAATAAAAACATCTATAAAGTAACTAAACATGATATATATTTAATTTGTCCCTTATTGGTGTTGATATATTGAGGAACATTTAAGTTGGATTAAAAGTGAGTTAACACATCAACCTCAGCATGTAAATGCAGTGTTGAGCTCGTAATGTGAATCTTGTCTGTATGTTACAGGGACAGGAGAACACGCGTGTGTTTATCCAGTGGAGAGAGGCTCATGATGCTGAATGCTGTCATCAAAGAATAGGAACCGCTGTGTTGAGTCGGCAGTAGGGTTTGGGGTTCAGTGCCTGTAAATACATGCTTGTAGTTTGAATAAAGCTGTTTCATGTGTTGACTTGTATATGCATTTGTTTATTGTGATGGTTACTTTTATTTGTTCTTTTACTCATTTATTCATGTTTCTTATTGTTGTCAGTATATAAAATGTAATTAATTTATGCATTAATTCATCGATTGACTGACAATTGAGATGTTTCACTGCATTTAGCAATATAAATGAATTCATGCATTACTGTCATATTACAAAACAAATTACATTTTGCTTGTTTTATTAAATTATATTTTTAGTATATAAAAAGTTATACAAGTATTGGTCAGCATTTAATATTATTATTTTGTTTAAGTTTTGGGGTGGGCTAACAATGAAATTCATTCTGAGGTAATATTAATTTTTTAAGCAGTGATACTTACATTTTTTGAGTATAAAATCAACAGTTTTCTCCAAAAGAGATCTTCAAGCAGCTGCCCGTCTCCTTTGTGCACACATTACAAACGCTGTTCTAGGTTGTGCTGTGAAGTTACTGATGTTATGAAGTGCTAGAGCACCTGTCGCTCATATAATTTAAACTTATTATATGCAAGATCATGGAAAGATACTATAGTTTATGTAACAATCATAGTGACAAAACAGAAAATATAAAGATCATTGGTTTGTGTACATCATAATATGACATAAAATTATATTTATACACAGGAAATAAGAACAATAAAAAAGGCTAAATATCTTCATTAGCCTATAGTTCTTTATAATACATAAAAATGTTGTTGTTATATCTGAGGGATGAAACGAGGTAAATTCATGAAGAAAAAGAGGAGAAACTTTTTGGGTATAAAATAAAGAAATTAACAACATAATCAAGAGATGATGATTTTGGGGTTTCTTAATAAAAAAAAATATCGTTAGAATAACACTGTTGTTCACATTAGTAGGGTTTAAAATATAACAACTTAAATCAACCCTAAATGTATTCACAAAATAAATAGGCAGCTGTTTCTTCAACAATACCACAACAAAATGAGCAAGTTTCATCAATATCAAGATATTTATAGGTAGATTAATTAAACGTATCGTTCATATTTTTTTTATTGCATGAAGGTGTTGCGCTTCTGATAACGCGTAGAAGGTCACATGATAACGTCAACATGGCAGATGTCCGGTTCGCATTCATACTCAACGAGATTTGGCTATAAAGTACCTACTCTTTTAGCGCTCGATGAGTAAGTACTTATTGAAATTAAGTACCTACTCATTGAGTATGCGGTTTGGAACGCAGCCTGTGTTTATGGGTAGGGGGATTTGAAGAAGGATTACTGCTCATTTGTGCTTTGGCTTTGCCTCCCTTGTAGTTACCACTAAATGAAAACTGGCATCCACAATCATTGGCTTAAATGTTCTACTAATCCTCTTTATATTATTCCTATTACATGTGCTTCCAGAAAACACTTGTTGGAAAAGTGGGTGAATTCCTTGAAAATGTAGGTTTTCCAAAGAATTTCTGAACTAACTTTAATTCTGAGCATATATATCACTTTTATACAGCATTGCAATATATTGTATTGTAACCCCTGTATAATGATGCGTATCATATTGCCTGGTTCAAAACAACTTAATTCAGTTCCAAAAATATGGCCCTATTTTTCAGTAGGGGACAACTAAGCAACAGGCCCAATGTTTTGGAGTTCTGTGGATGGATCTAGTGTGTTTGTAGATGTTTGGTAATACAGAAAAGATAATTTGTTGACAGGGAAGAGATGAAATTGTTGAATTTTTGAATTGTTGAAAAAAATCGTTGTTTTGCGCAAATCAACTTAAGGTTGAACTATTTTAACGATGTCTTTACTACCTTTTCTGGGCCTTGAAAGTGGTTGTTGCGTTACGGTCTATGGAGGGGTCAGAAAGCTCTCGGATTCCATAAAAAAATATCTTCATTTGTGTTCCGAAAATGAAGGTCTTACGGGTTTGGAATGACACGAGGGTCTAACCCTTTAATGAGAAACCGTTTGTAGAAAATAAATATTATAAAATTAAAAGACTCTTAATTTTAAATGTATTGCACATAGACTATAAAAAAAGATGGACGACGCCCCTTCTCTCTCTTCCATTGGTCAAAAGTGAAGCCGCAAGTATCCCGATATAGCGCTGACATCTTGGAACTTGAGATTGGAACGATCTCGGAACCAGACCTGCGCAGTTGTGAGCAGGAAGTAAAGCCGTGAAATCAAGGCCACGCCCTCACCAGAATCAATTGTAAGCACACACTCCTGCACTTTTAAAAAAATCAATTATAGAAATTTAGATATTACATTTAAAGCACCAATCTCCTCAGTCTTCTGAAGATCCCCCAAAAAAGTCTGTTGGTACTTCAGTGACTACTGCTCAGAGAATCAAATAACTAACTAAAAACAAACTTATTTTAAAACAAACACTTGAAATTACATCAGCGTGATAAAAATTGTAGTAAATGACAGAAACCATTTTTGGAAAAACAATATTTGAAGTGTAATTTAATTGTTTAGATGGGTCTCACGTGTCATTGAATAGGTTTATGACCTATTCTAGGACCAGCCACCGGGGTGCGATCGAGACGTTTTGCTTTCACATTGGGGCCGCGCACTTGTTATTGCACAGCTTTTTAATGAGGAAACAATATATATGTGTGAGAGAACAAGATTGACTATTAATAATCTTTCAGTGCACAAAACTATAATATTAAAGGCTCTGATACAGAGCAGCACAAAACGCTCTTGCGCGTCCTGCAAAAATTGGAGCTGATGCTAAGAATAAATATTGGATTGGTGTATCCCTATAATCTATATAAAATCATAATTTACAGGAAAAGCCTCATCAAATCGTTTACATGCAGCTTGCGAAAACTGCTGTAATATCTCATAGTTTTCTTTGCCAACTCTCCGTTATGCTGTACCTCATTTACCAAAAAATCTGCTCCTAATAAACATATCATCCATCCCATTTTGGAAGGCCATTAAAAGTTTAGGATCCACTTGTACCTGATGCTGTGGTATTTCTGAAGTCTATATAGAAACGCAAACGAAACAAGTTTTGAGCTTGATTACATAAATGCGTTTCTATAATGAGGAGGACATTTTAAGCTGTGAAACTTGCAGGATGTTTTACTGCTAAAAAAAACTCTGTATTTGTCAAAGATCAAGGAAAATTTGACTTCTCGTGTCATGACCTCTTTATGCTAGCTATCCCTTTTTCTGTTGCAGCCAAGCTTTTGCTGTTGTAATGGGAAACAATCTGTTTTTCCCTGCTTCTCCTTCCTCTGTTGGTGTGCTGGGAAAGTGCTGACAGGAATGTTGCCTTGCCAGCCTGGTGCCCTCACCCACGCCGCTACCATGAGGAGTTCAAACTTCCCTCTGCCTTCGCAGCACTTTAGTCCTTCCAAAATCTGTTGGTATGGAACTGTAAACACCCAACAGACCACAGCTTTCAAGAGCAACAACAATTTTTATTTTCATTTATTTTTTAAATAGGAACATATAACTACACTTAAAGGGATACTCTACTTTTTTGGAAATAGGCTCATTTTACCACTCCCCCAGAGTTAAACAGTTGGGTTTTACTGTTTTCAAATGTATTCAGCCGATTGATGTATTCTGATATTTAGAAGAATATCAGTAACCAGACAGGTCTCATTGACTTCCATGGAATGAGTCCAAAAAGTGGAGTATCCCTTTAAGGTTTCCAATGTAGCTTTTTTATTATTTTATTTTCCACGTAGTGTGGTGACGGTGTCTTGAATGGTTGTGTTAAATGAGTTATAACAGTCCCAGATTCTTTGCACTGGTCAAGTGACAGGATTCAAAGGGGAAATCACCTTTTGTGCAAATACTGAAGTTGGTCTCAGTTGAAAGATCTATTATTAAATAAATTATTGTACAAGAGTGGTGTTTCTATCTGTATGTATTCCAAATATTTACACATTCATTATCCACAAACCCAATAAATTGCACATCATACACCCATAAATACAGATACAATTCATTGTATTCTGTCATGTTCTAGAATGTCCAGCACAGTCCACTGCTTGGCTGTTTAGTCACACTTGGCTATTTAGTCACACTTGGCTATTTAGTCAGTTGTAAGGTTTCACAACAAACGAACCAAACGAGTGCTTCAGCGGTATAAGCAGGGTGCTTTTCCATAAAAAGGGAGCAGTAGTCCCAACTGGTGAGCAATAGCTACCAGTGATGCGCGGGTCAATGTATACCAATGTACAACAAACCGCAACCGACCGACGTTTTCAACTACCCGCCCGCAACTCGGACCGCAAAAAAAAGTAAAAAAATATTGTACCCGATCCGCTTCCTGACCGCATTTTTTAAAAGTAGTAAATGCTCATCGGAGCGTTATTGGGCCATAGACGTGTAACAACACAGCATCGCAAGAAGACGTAGGCCTGGCCTACACATAACAAAGGCAAAGCCAGCTCTTTGGTCATCATATTTCATTATTTCAGCAAATGTCTCCCACACTTTTACTCTTTTCTATTTGTGTATTTGCGGAGCTTCCACTCCCCAGTCTTCACCTTTTCTCTTGCCGCCTCCATCTCTGCAGACTGTAGTGATCATAGACATGGCCGGTTCGTGAACGAATCGTTCTTTTGAACCGGTTCTTTTTAGTGAACCGGTCGAACCTACACTAAATCGAACTGAATCGTTCGAAACAGTTCGCGTCTTGCGTCTGTGCTGCTCCACAAGTTAGTTACTTACTTTCAGACATGCCTGACAGTCGCCTCCGAATCGAAATAAATCAATATCCTGAATTCTATTTTACTCCAGTAACTCCAACAGTTCACTGAACCGAGACATGTTGGTGCCACTGTTGAGAGAAGTGATGAGCACGAGCAGCTGATACTGCGCATAGATACTGCGTACTACCGAACGCACAGGGACAGCGGTTCTCGAATAGAACCGAGAACTGTTTAGACTGAGCTTGTGTGTTATCTTCGTGCCAGTTATTCAGCCAATAATGTGTAGGGCTGTATATTTCATCAAAAATTGTGTCTAGTACTAATACAAATGTTTAATTGGCATCTTTTTTCAAACGACCCGACCGACCGCGACCCGAATATCATTAAAAACATTTTTGGATGACCTGTAACTGCGGGTAACCCGCTCACCCGCTCAACCCGCGCATCACTGATAGCTACATCCCAAACAAATCCTCTACAAGAAAAAACATCATATACACCAATTAAACTATATACATTCCACTTAAGTTCATCCAAACAATCCATACAAGCACTTAAACTTACGGTTGAGCAGGAGACAAACATGCCAGGAAAACATACTCGGTTACTGACGTAACCTCGGTTCCCTGAGAGTAAGAGAACGTGTATTGTGTAGCTAATTCGCAACTACTTTCCTCAAGAAATATTGAAGCTAATAATTTAAAATGCAGTTTTACCATAGACAGTATAAGAAGTGGACAGAGCCATCTCATTGGACCTCAATTGAGACAAGTGAAGGCCATTTTTAGCGTTTTTTTATTTTTTTATTTTTAAGGACTCAAACTGACTCAAACAGACCTTGACGACGAAGATGTGACGTGGGCAACCCGTCTGTCTTCTAGTGGCTGTGGCATGAGAAATCTGAATCATTCCCTTCCGAAACTTGCAGAGGCGGAGAGTGTGAGCTAGGAGCAGAAGAAACTTTTGCTAGGTATTCTGATTAATTATTTTGTCATTTTGCCTCCACGTTTCTCCGATTGCCCACAAGCTTCTCCTCCTGTCCATATGGTAATCTCTCTACTGTGCGACAGAGAGTCACGTGGTTATGACGCAATCTTTAGCCTACTTTTACCAAGACTGCTTCTACGGGGCCATAACATAAGCTACAAGGTAATGGAGCATTTTATATTTTGTCGTGTTTCTATAGAAATAAATAATGGACAAATGGAGTCTTCAAACGCCTCAGATGTAAAGTTATTCATATATTTGTATTTATTTATTAAGTTATTTATATAAAGTGACGCCAAAATGAATGGGAGTCAATGGAAATGCTAACGCAAGTGAAGTTCTGCTACAAGATTGCGGCACCCGGCCGGCTTCAACTTTCGGTCGATGGATTACCCCCTTGAGTTTTACACAGTAGAGCGTCAAGCTCGCTGATTTGGCTGTGCTGCGGCAACTGCACATCCTATGGCCAAGCGCCTCTGACACTCGACCTATAATCAAGTGATTTGGTGCCCAACACGTCAAAGCGTGCCTAAATGGGTGTGGCTTAAGCCAATAAAGACAAGAGTGCCCATTTTGGTCATCCAGCAGGATTAAATCGACTGAAGCGACAAATACTGATAGATTGCAATAGTGCGGCAGGCTATGCAATACTCGTTTCCTTACACTCAGGAAACCGAGGTTATGTTAGTAACCGATTACGTTCCCTTTCGAGAAGTCCACACAACAAGACAGGGCAACAAAGGCACAAACATTGAAGTCAATTCACCTTTATAGTACATTATACAATACAGATTGTTTCAAAGCAACTTTCCAGTGATAACAGGAAAATTATGCATTTCAGCTGTTGTTCAGCTGAAGTCAGTTCGGTGTTGATTCAGTTCCATGTAAAGATCAATTATTTAATTAGTTCATTCATCTATAAAGCAGTTCTGCAAAAAAAAAAAAAAATGATGTCATCGTCCAGTTCAGTTCTCATTCAGCAGTGTGAGTGCAGTCAGATCAATAATATTGTTGAATAAAGTGTTCCCAACTAAGAGAGCCAGAGGCAACAGTGGCAAGGAAGCAAAACTCCATCAGGTGACAGAATGTAGGAAAAAAAAAAAAAAACTTGGGAGAAACCAGGCTCAGTCGTGTTAAATGAACACGGTGTGATTGATTCAGGTTGGATCAGAATTCAGATCGGGATCAACGCACATAACTCTTACCCACGTGTCAACTACTTGATGTTTACCATATTTGATGTGCTTTATGTAAGTGCCTTGATTGAGCAAAAGTCTAAAGAGTGAGTAAATGATACCAGAATTTTTTTTCTTTTTTTTTTTTTTTTTTGACATCAAGAGGTCATTGAGCTATAAAAAATATCCTGTAAGTTTCAGAGCTCAACTTAATTGTTAGGTCAAAAACAGTTTTTATTGAAATCAAGCTGCTAAAACAACGAATTTCGGATTTTGTGTGATGAAAGACCGCCAATGCAAAGAAAATCAATGTCTACTTATGACATCATTGCCTCTTTAACCTCACCCACTGATTCATGCATATCATGTAGTATTAAATGAGAGAGAAACGCAAACACGGGCTTACTCCAGCAACAAAACAATAGGGATGCCTCAGGGAATTTCTATAATCTTTTGTAATGCCAAGTTGTGGAAAAACATTGTCTTTACATTGTCTTTGTGATCTTTCACATTAAGAAAGCGTGGACTTTATTTTTAATAAGGTTCCAGATCGCGTCAGTTCAGAGTGAAACTCTGAATAGTTGTGATAGTTGTGATTTGCTGTTCTTTCCTTTGCTTCAGCATTTATGGGGTTAATGCACAACACGGATATGGAAGAAAGCACTTAGAAAACGCTGCTTTAAAAAAATATATATACTGTATATTAGGGGTGTAACGATACACAAAACTGATGCTTCGGTTTTCCCGCGGTTTTGACGTCTCAGTTCAGTTCGATTTAGGAAGCAAATTTTTTTTTTTTTTTTTTTTTAAACAGTGGTTTAATGAAAAAAATGTCTTTGTCTTTAAATTAATTAAATTACAATTAAACGTTTCACAATAAGCTAACATAGTGCATTTATTTAGTGCAATAGTTAATTTATAGGAACCAAAGTTGTGGACACTGAATCACTTGACTGTTGAGGTAAATATAATGCTAGTGACAAGCTGTATGTTTTATTGACATCTTTCCACTGCTGAAACACTGATTGAGCGATATGATGCCTTTCTATGATCTTTCAACATACCTTCAGGTGTCCATTCTGTAACTCAGGAAGAGATGATCGTGTTTACTTGTGCACCGCGCTGCCGCTTGAAAAGTGGCGCCTATAGGCCGACAGCGATCTGTCACACCACATCAAAGAGCGCCAAAACGCCATTTATTGTTTGAATTTCGTAATCAACTAGATAGAATTTGAAAGAGTACACCTTGATTATTATCGAAAGTAACAAAACACGGAGCTTGTTATTTGGTGTTAATGGTGGTTAGGCTACAAAACTAGCTTCGTTGTGTACTGTTACACATAAGACATGAGGTCCATTGTGTTCGGTACGCGATTCGAATCGTGAGTTCTGTATCGCGGTTTTTCGGTTCGGTTCAAATATCGTTACACCCCTAATATATATATATATATATATATATATATATATATAATATAAACCACTTGCTGTAAATCTGAATAAAATCTTCAGTGAGTGACATTTTTTTTTAATTGGTAAGACATTACAAAATGATTCATTACTGTAATAGTAAAAACACAACAATGCAAATTACAACATATGCGTTTTTCACTTTACAGTATATAAAAGGCTGAGCTGATGAAAAGCCTATAAGAAGGCGAGTGCAACAAATTTTTGCTTATAATTCTTTGCTTATAATAATTTTGTTTATAATTCTATTCACACAAATCACCACAAGTTATCATTTGTCAATTATAAATGTGGTAACTCTCAAGTACTTAGTAAATTTTACACAACCAATATTTATAAAGTATTTGCACACATAAATGTTTAAACTATGTAACAAGATATTTTTCAACATCTGAAGATTTCAACACAATTCTGCACTTGTAATGGTGTGGATTTTTATTTATTTAAATTTGCAACCAACTGTTACCAAATCATAGCAGTTAACTTCCAACTCGTATGGCACACCTATCAAAACTGTTTCAAAGAGAGGGTCAGCAAAAACAGGGGAACATACCCTATTACTTCTTAATTATTATGTTTTTTTTATGTAAAAATATTGATAACATAAGTGGTTCTCAAATAACATTGTTCATAGCCCCTAAATTACTAAACCACTGACGTTTTTGAACCAATGTTTTTCTTTCCCTAAACTGGTGTTAACAAAACATTAGATTCAATTATTAATATTCAAGTATTGACTATTTGGTTTCATCAGTCACACTCAACTATTTATTTTTGAGTTAAACCTCAGTATTGATAGTGAGGTATACAGGCTGGTTTTGTACCAAAGCCAACATTTTGGTTTTAGACCAACCTAGTCTTTTGGTGTGCCTGGTAAAGTCTTAGTCATGTTATTCAGGAATATGTTTGTCTTTCTAGGCGTTGTGCACTAACAGTCAGTTTGTGTTTGATAGTAGTTTCTTGTTCTTAGACAAATCACTTGGGCAAAGATGTTGTTTCAGTAAAGTAAAGCAAATACTGTACATTAAACAGTTCTCAGAGTTAAAAAAAGAAACTGGTTTGTGGATGTAAACTTAAATAACCTTTCTCACTTACTTTTGATAAATTAATGAGCTAGATATACAGTACCACAACTAGTGCAATAGAGATGAATGTTCCTCTTTCTCCTGTATAGCTCTGCTTCACTGTGCTCTCTGAGGCTACATTCACACTGTCAGTCCAAATCCGATTATTTGTGTATCCAATTAAAATTATTGACTGTCCACATTGTGTATCGCAACTGTTCAGATCTGATTTGTGTGTCCATGCAGCTCTTTCGTTTTCCGGAATAGCTGCATTGGTTTCTATGGTAATGATGTTGTGTTGGTAGGCACACTCCAAAAACAACAAACGCAATATGGATGGGGTTTGCAATACAAATGTTGTCTTATTTACAACATAGGAGGCATAAATGTAGGAGGCTGCTATGGGTTTATTCTGTGCTGTCCTCTCCGTCGGTTACAAAACAATTCTCCGTTATATTGTCAGTTTCTGCTCGTCCAGTACTTTGCAACAACACAACCTTGTTTCTGCATCAACTTTCAGCCTGTTTCCTGTAACAACATCTAACATGTACGTTTTAGGTGGTGTGAGAAATTCCAGCCCGTTCTCATCCCAAGGCGTCATTTACAACGCTTTTGCCAAAGCGTAGACATCCAACTCACATGGCACCCTTTAGCGTCAATATGAGGTGCAGATAAATATGGGGCAGAAGGCGCCTCCTAGTGGTCTAACCCTAACCCTACCCCAGACCTAAACCTAGCGATACTCTGCGCGTGTTATATTTACGCTAAAGGGTGCCATGTGCGTCTATGATGTCACTTAAACCATACCAAATCTGATCAGAACAGTCAGACTGAAACAGATTTCCAGAAATGGGATTTGAATGGGATTTCAACCAGATGAATGTAGTTAGATGTGTAAAAATCTCCTCATTGCATGTTTTTTTTTTTTTTTTTGCCTTTCTTGCTAAATCTGATCGGATTTCAGTCAGATATGCACAACAATCGGATTTGGACTGACAGTCTGAACATTTGGAGTGTGCCTACCAACGCAACGTCATTACCATAGAAACCAATGCAGCTATTCCGGAAAACGAAAGAGCTGCATGGACACACAAATTGGATCTGAACAGTTGCGATACACAATGTGGACAGTCAATAATTTGAATAGGATACACAAATAATCGGATTTGGACGGACAGTGTGAATGTTATCATGCTTGCTAAACTGATGAGATGATTGATCCTCACATAAAATAAAAATGATACATGTTTCAACCAAGTGTGCCGCACAAGCCCTCAAAAGTGAAGCCAAAACGTCTCGATCGCCCCCCCTGTGACCGGACCTAGTATAGCTCATAACCCCCGCCTCCCCATGTTATTCAATGGGACGCGAGACCAACTAAACAATTAAATTACACTATCCTTTTTCCAAAGATAGTTTCTGTCATTTACTGTAGTTTCTATCACGTTGATGTAATTTCAAGTGTTCGTTTTTAAAATAAGTTTGTTTTTAGTTAGTTATGTGATGATAAAATAACGGCGCTCTGACATCATGATTGACAGCTGTGATTGACAGGTTCTCTGTGCGAGGTAGTCACTGAAGCACCTGCGGACTTTTTTAATAATGTTGATTATGTGGTTAGTAGTTGTATTTACCTTATTTTAACGAGGTTCTGCAATCAGCAGACATCATTGGAGAAGAACGAAGCAGACAGAGGACACTTAATGAAAGTGCGGGGCGTGTGCTTGCGTTTGATTCAGCGCGAATGAGGGCGCGGCCTTGATTTCGCGGCTTTACTTCCTGCTCACGACTGCGCATGACTGGTCCCGAAACACGCAAATGCGCAGACTCAAGTTCCAACATGTCAGCGTCATATCGAGACACTGGCGGCTTCAGTTCTCTCTGATGGAAAAGAGCGAAGAGGCGTCGTCCATCTTTTTTTACAGTCTAGGGTTTCAACCGGTAGTTTTATTTTTTATTATTGTCAAAATGAATGTACAAAAGAAATTATAAAAACATGCCTAGTAGTAACGTTATGATGACTGGTACAATGACTGATACTGTGATTTTATCATAATATTATGTAACATAACTGGTACAGTACTGCAAAGCATTGTTACTAAACTAAACACAACAGAGACTCACAGAGTGCAAGATGAGACAACAGATATAAACCTTTATTTATATAGTGCTTAATACAATACAGATTCTTTCAAAGCAGCTTCTCAGTGATAACAGCAAAATAATTTTGGCTGTTCTGTCAGTTCAGTGTTGATTCAGTTTCGTTGTAAAGATCATCAATTACTAAATGACTTAATATAATCTCTGAAACAATTCTGCAAAAAAGGGATGTCATCATCTTGCTCAGTTCAGTTCTCATACAACAATGTCAGTGCGGCTTAAAGGGTTAGTTCACCCAAAAATGAAAATTATGTCAGTATTTACTCACCCTCATGTTGTTCCAACCCCGTAAGACCTTCGTTCATCTTCGGAACACAAATTAAGATATTTAAGATATTAAGATCGCTCCTGCATACAGTCCATAGGCTTCTTGAGGGACTGGCTCTTCCTGTCCCCGAAAAGTCATTAAAGACATCGTTAAAATAGTCCAAGTGACTACAGGGGCTCAATCTTAAGTTTATCAAACGACGAGAACACTTTTGTGCGCAAAAAAACAACAAAAATAACGACTTTATTTCAACTATTCACTTCCTTCTCCATGAGCCTGTAAGTCAGTTAACGTAGTGTGATTGCGTAGAGCTACGTCACACGTAGGCTCACTATTGGCCGACGCTGGTCATGTGTGTGTGATGCGTGTGACGTACAATATCAGAAGCTTACGCTATTAAACTAGTAACCTGACTCGCGCAGAGGGAGAAATAAACGAATAGTTGAAATGAAGTCGTTATTTTTGTTGTTTTTTTGCGCACAAAAGTATTCTCGTTGTTTGATAAACTTAAGATTGAGCCCCTGTAGTCACTTGGACTATTTTAACGATGTCTTTAATGACTTTTCGAGGACAGCAAGAACCAGTCCCTCAAGAAGCCTATGGACTGTATGCAGGAGCGATCTTAATATCTTAAATATCTTAATTTGTGTTCCGAAGATGAACGAAGGTCTTACAGGGTTGGAACAACATGAGGGTGAGTAAATACTGACAGAATTTTCATTTTTGGGTGAACTAACCCTTTAATGTTAAATCTAAATAAATGTGAAATACTATTTATACACAATTCTATAGATATTATTGTTGAAAATATACCAGTAAAGGACTCTGTTAAATACATTGGCATTCATATTTCTAAAAATAAACATATACGTGAACAATTGAATTTTATGCCCAAAATTAAAAAGACTAAAAATATTTTGAATAACTGGTTACAACGGGATCTGACTTTGTTTGGGAGAGTTTTGCTTTCCAAAGCTGAGGGTCTTTCCAGATTTGTTTACCCAACTCTCTCCCTTTATGTCAGTGATAAAACTTCTAAAGTAATTAATAAAACATTTCTCGATTTTATTTGGAAAAATAAACCTTGCAAGTTAAAAAAGGACATTATTTCCGGCAAAAAAATTGATGGTGGCTTAGAGATACCTTTAAACTTAATTGTTTAAAGGAGCAATGTGTGACTTTTAGCGACATCTAGTGGTTCGGTTGCGAGTTTGCACCAGGTTTGCACTAAGGGCTCAGCCCACTGCTCACCCCTCCCTTTCGAAGAAGCTACGGTTGCTAAAACGGGACAAACATCTCGTCGGCTGAGACAGCAGAGAATAGCCAGAGTAAGCCAAGAGTGTGTAACATTGTCACTGTTTCTGTACCACAGTCCATTATAAACCACATCATGAATACTGTCTGTTTACAAAGCCATAGTCAGGTGAGGATCAAGGGTTTTAATATATAATTTAATAAAATAATAATCAGCTGATTGTCTCACAAACGTAACCAGCAGCACATTTCTCCCCACATACTGTAGCAAACCCATAATACAGCGAGGGAGCAGCTATATATTTTTTCTAACAGGGTAGTAATAGTTTAGCTGGCTAATATGAGTTGTTACTGTGGCTGAGCTGGGACGCGTCCGCATCGCATGAGTCCAAAGGTCGGAAGTGCGCGCGCTGTTACAATCATGTCATCTCCGCATCCCATAGATACTATTTACTACACACAATAGGCTTTTTTTCTCTGATTTTTTAAATTCTTCGCGATCGACTTTAGTGATAAAAGACTTTAGTAAAAGTCTCTATCGACGGGTTAGTGATTCCTGTAACGTACTGTTTTACGGTCAATGACATGAATACTAATCATCAGCTGTCTCACGAACGTAACAGCACATCTATCCCCAACATAACAAACCCATAACACAGCGAGGGAGAACTAAGTTACATGAAACAATCCCAACTACATATTTTACACCACTCACAAGGGAAAAGTCACTACTCACGGAGTGTAAGGCTAGCTTCCAGCTTTCCGCTACTTCTCTTTCAAGGTAGTGATGAAACGCGTTTCTGTAGCGCTGTTTGTTCGCGTTCGGCTACGGTAGGAATATGACGTCACAACATGGCGACCTTCATAGAAGGGGATTCCCTCGGTTATGGAGCTATTAATGTCTCATTCTAAGGTAATAAAAACATTACGGCTAATTAAGTAAGTTCTTTATACACCACTGAAAACATAGTTATGGATGTCATATTGCATTTCTGTTAATAGATACTCAACTTTGTTACACATTGCACCTTTAAGAAACTGTCAGAGGAATGAAAATTCACTACGGTTCTTTATTCTTCAGTCCATCTTCAAAGAGCTTGGAGGCTTACCTTTTCTATTGAGATGCAACTATACCTGGGAAATTACCAATTAAACTATCCACATTTCACCAGCAAGTGTTATTAGCTTGGAAAATTGGTTTCCATCACAATTTTTCGCCTCACAAAATGCTTCTCTGGAACAATTGTCTTATTACCTCTAGGAAAAAATCTTTATTTTTACACAAATGGTTTGAAAGAAATATATTCTTTGTCATGGATTTGTTTGATGAAAATGGAAATGTTTTGTCTTATGAAGCATTTATGTTTACCTACAATTTCCCCATTCCAGCGAAAGAGTTTCAGCTAGTTGTAAAAGCAATTCCAGATGGGTTAAAACATTTAATGAAAAGTCACCTTACTTATGGAAGTAACGAAAGGAAACTTCCCAAGTTAATAATTGATGGTATCAAACTATTCTCTCATTCCTGTAATAATAAAAATATATGATTAATTTTTCAATCCAAGCATAAAATCTCTCCTAGAGGCAATTTTTTTTGGAATGCACTAATTGCTGATATTCATTGGAAAGAGGCGTGGTTAAATCCATATACATTTTGTATTCTGAATAAAGTTAAAGAGGTACATTTCAAAATACTTCATAAAATCTATCTACCCATGTAAAGCTTTGTTATCCAAATTCATGGACATTGACAACAAATGTTCTTTTTGTAATGTTTACGAAGAAGACTTGGCTCATTTGTTTTATGAATGTGATTTATCTCAAAAATGTTGGTCTGATGTTAGTCATTTTCTTTTTGCCCCAAGAAAAATTAATTATAAATTATCTCTAAAAGATGTTATTTGTTCTTATACACACAGACGCAAATTGTGTGACTATGTGGTGAATTTCTTCATTTTTGCATGGTAAATATTATATCCATAAACAAAAATTTGCAAAATGCATTCCAAAATGTAATCTATTTTTATTAGAGATTGAATCGCTGAGGAAGTCACTTAAATTAGTTAAAAATAAAAGAATGAAATGTTGTTAAACTTTATGGAGGAATTATTCGTATTGTAAATAATGCCCCTACTTAGTTTACCAAATTATATGCACATTAAAAGTGTCTATAGGAAAAGAAAGAAATATTGAGCTTTTTTTTAATGTATATTTATTTAGTTTTTATTTGTTTTTTTTTCAATTTGGTTTTGGTTTCAATATATGTGATATCTGTCATATGAAGCATTCCTATTATATACTGTATTTTGTACTTGGATTTATTTCTCAATAAAAAAAAACAAAAAAAAAACAATGTCAGTGCAGTCAGATCAATAATATTGTTGAATTTGAAGTACCCTCAACTAAACCAGCTAGAGGCAACAATGGCAGTGAATACAAACTCCATCAGTTTGGGATAGGTAACATTTAAATATTCATCAGTTCTTTTTGCTTGAATATTAGATTCGTCAGGGAGCTGAAGCTGGCCATAGGGTCTGTGCAGAGGACCTGTCTGTTTCTTGTGGTCTCTAGTGAGGATCTGTGCTGATGCCTGTCATTTCGACAAGGCCTTCACTGCAGATTGTCTAGTTGACAGGATCTCTGCTGACATTCAGGGCTGCATTGAAGTCGTGTCTAGGAGCAGGTCCACCATCTGATGTGGATATGGACCAGATCTGGCTGACCTATGGTAACCCTGGGGGTAGACAGGGTGACTAATATTAACGTTGATACCATTCTTATGATGTAACATCAGGAGTTATGGGAAGTGTTCCTCTTTCCGGTTGACCTATTTTACGCAACCTACCAATCCTTTAACGGGTGTGAATTATAGGAATGTGATAGTGTTAGTGTATGTCAAGTTAGCAATAATAGATACTCTGCAAGCATAGGGATACATTACAATGAGTTGTGCATTTCCCCCGATTAGTCTGAATAGCTTTCTACAGTAGTCATCTGGCTAGTTTTGACAATCCACACTGATTTTCTCCGAACGCCACAAGGTTCCATGCCTCAAATATAGCAATATGAAGAAAAAATGTTATCTTGTATTATTCTGAGACTCTTACGCATTGCCTGACATGAACAACATTGCATTATCTTTTATGTTCTCACCTGATCTAATCTGGTATTAAATGCCTAGACACTCAAAAGTACATAGTGCTCTCTGATAAAGAGGAAAATCTAAGAGCCTGTTTTGCCACAATGCCAGCATGATATTTTATAAACGAGCTGCTGCTTTGCAGTGATACGAGAGAATTTCCTTTGAAGAAACAGTCTGGGAGGAACAGAAGAGCATTTTAAGCCTCAGTGTCAAATACCACAGCCTGTGTCTGAGATTTGCATTCAATTAGCATGTTTGTGTATGTCACAAGGGAACATGGGCTGTTCTTTATGTGACTTCATAAAGCATGATGTATCAGGATAACCCCCATAGTATCTGTTCATAAACCATTGTGGATTAATAAAGATGTAGAATCTTGACAACAGAACACATGAGGTGGTATTAGAAACCAGCTTCAGTCATACTTTTTTTAAATGTTACTGACCCATATTTTGATCCAAACTGACTCCGTTTTGACAGGATAGGTATTTTAGCCTATAGCCTTTTGCGTCTATTGTTAGATGTGGTTCTATTTAAACTCCAAGCCCATTTCTCAGAAGTTTCGTTGTGCAGGTCCTTCTCAGACAACTGCTTTTGGTCACCTCATTATGTGAAAAATGTAGGCAATGGATTTTTCAACTGACATAGAAAGAAAGAAATCTGATTAAATGGGTATATCATTTGTGGATCTCTTGGGTAATTCCTGGCATCCATGAGAACTAACAGTTGGATAGTTTTTATACTGTATATGTAGCTTTTTTTTAACTAAAGGAAACAAAGTATCTTCTCTTTTATTCTGAAATTCCTGCTTGTGAAAGTGTGCTTACTTTTTTCACATGCTCTTACAGCATTTTGGAAATTGGTAGTCATGGGAATGGTGCCTAAGTGTCATTGTCATTCAAAAATACCTCTTGACTAGGATCGTATTTTTATTATGGTCATTTCACGAACACCTTAGCTGGTTCTGATATCTTGTTTGTGTGTGTGTGTGTGTGTATATATATATATATATATATATATATATATATTAGAGCTGGGCGATATTTTTTCTTTTTAAATCAAGTAGAATTTCTATAACTCTGTGTTGAACTGATAATCACTCTTCTCTGTGTTAAACACAATCTACTTAATACAGACAACTTCATTATAAAGAAAAACAGCAAATGCTAAAATATATGATCATAATCTATAAAAAATACAACAAAAAATGCTATTATAATCTAGATTAGTGGATAATTCAGCAGTAAAATTTAGTCTAGAAAAATCTCAAGTACACAATAATTGTATAAAATAAAAAAAATAAAAAAATTACTTGGGAACAAATTAGAGACAACAAGTGTAACACTAAATCTGGTGAAACTTTACACATTGTTCTTTGTATTGTACATTCATGAAAAACAAGATAACAAAAAATGAAAAAAAGGATCAATTATTATATCGCCTGGTCTACTATGAAATTGAGACAAGTTTAAAATGTATAGCACAGCTGTTTAATGAGGCAGCAACATATGATAGATAGGACAGAACAAGAAAGGCTATTTATCTTAATCTTTCATTGCGCAAAAGTATTATGATATGAAAGGCTCCAATACATCACAGCACAAAGAACTTTTCAGTTCACAGTTCAAAGCAAAAAGGAAATACATATTGATGCGTAGTGTAAAGTATAAAGTATATATCTATGCAATCATTTATTGAGGCTTTTTTTAACAGTTTTAAATTTCAATTACTGTGCCCTTGAAGAACAATTATAGCGCTCTGACTCTAGTGTTGTTCTCTAACAGATGGTAGAAAGTAACATGATGATTTAGTTACAGCAATAAAGTCCATTAAGATAAAGTTGTTTTATGCGAAACTATAGACCTTTATCTACCTTTCACCTCCAGAGCTGCCTTAATTTACTTGGCATTGATTCAATGAGGTGCTGAAAACATTCTTTAGAAATGTTGGCCCATATTGATAGGATAGCATCTTGCAATTGATGGAGATTTGTGGGATGCACATCCAGGGCATGAAGCTCCCCTTCCACCACATCCCAAAGATGGTCTATTAGGTTGAGATCTGGTGAGTTTAGTACAGTGACCTCGTTGTCATGTTCAAGAAACCAATTTTAAAACGGTAAAACTCGACAGTTTAACTCTGGGGGAGTTGTAAAATGAGCCTATTTCCAAAAAAAAGTGGAGTATCCCTTTATAACACAGTCTCATCCCAAGACGTCAACTAACTGACGCTTTTGACCATACGTCAACCAATTTTGATTCAAGATTTGTGACATGGTGCATTATCCTGCTGGAAGTAGCCATCAGAGGGACCCTCTGCATGTAGGGACCCTCATTACTGTGCAATAAATTTAATTTACCGGTATTGTTTCTTAAGTTCTAAAATCGTTCTTTTGGTCTGTGCGGTTTTATATTGATAGCGTGAACAAAACTTTGCTAAAAACATTAATTGTAGTGTGCCTGCCATCCATAAACATGACATTAACACAGGCCAGAGACAGGACACGCTGAATACGGATAGAAAGAGGAGAGGAGATCTGGCTGAGAAAATTCTGTACCAGGCACCGCAAGCTCACTGTTTTTCGATTCTCGAAATATTGGAAGAAAAATATTAATATTGAATTGGGGTGGGGGGTTAAATGAATGTATCTCTGAAGGACTGATTTTGTTTAGAAAAGTTTATATGGCTTTTTCCTTTCCTCTTAACTTGGTATAATGGCTATTAAAGTAGTAGTCAGGTTCACTATATATTTTTGTGGGGGGGTTTTGCTAAACTATACATTTTTGGAAAGGTTATTGTATAAGGAGTCAGAAAATCAATGTTTGCATTTGCCAAGATGTCTATGTGGTGGCTATATTGATTTTTTTTTAAATGGCCGTAAACTAAATAATAAAACTAAAATTTGTATTATCTCGGCTTCTGAATAAGCTGGAATGTTGATTTTAACTGATAAACCCACGTTTTCAGGGTCAGGGAATCCAATGGCGCTAGTTAAAAAGCTAAAAGACGTTACCACATTAACCCAAAGATGTATATGTTGGTCAAAATTGACCCGGTGTGGTTGTTTTCTTGCAATGTCGTTGTTATGAAAAGTTGTTTGCATTTAATATTCCATGTTCCTTAAAAACATTTATTTTTTTATCATCCCATTGAAATACATCCACAATAATGGTAAAAAAAACTACCCATCACAAGCAGTTGGTCTGATAATTTGGAGTTCCTTTTATTGAAGAGTTTAAAATTATAGCTAATGTAAAATGTGGATGTTCTGGAACTATTGACATGCACATTTAGACCACAGCATGATTAAGCAACCTTTTTTATAATACAGTTTCTATATCATCATAATCATCATCGCTTTCATACATCACGGCTTAGGAATCGTCATCGTTCTGGCAGTAGTTCCTTTTCCATCAGGAGTGTCCTCTGCAAAGTCTGCGTTATCTACTGCAAAAAACACAAAGGTCCCCTTCTTCAGGAATGGTGGTACATAGAGGCCTTGGTGTGCTTTGATGTTTGCTACAACAGCATTGGCCAAAGAGCATTCCATGTGAAGGGCATGGCCATGTGAAACAGAGTAGCAATGAGCATTGAGAGGATTCACAAGCTTCTTGTTGCGTGTTTCATAGTGGACAGTCAGTGCTAGTCCCAGAACCTGTGGGTTTTCTCGTGCTTGGGGTGACCTGAATGATGCGGATTGACTGCTCGGTATGTGAATGATTTGAACCCATACATAATACTCTGGCTCACCATCAATGTTGCTCGGTCAACAACTCTGGTTCTCTTTTCAGTTTGCAGCTTTTCAGCAGGCCCAATCATTATCCAATATATTAAGGAGTGTATTTCAGGCTGGAACATCGCCAATGTCACTAGATACCTTAAAGGATTAGTTCACTTTTGAAAAAAACTTTTGCTGATAATTTACTCACCCCCATGTCATCCAAGATGTCCATGTCTTTCTTTCCTCAGTCGAAAAGAAATTTAGGTTTTTGATGAAAACATTCCAGGATTTTTCTCCATATAATGGGCTTCAATGGGAACCGGATGGTTCAAGGTCCAAAAGACAGTTAATAACTGTTTCAGATGCAGCTTCAAATGTATTTAAACAATATCAGACGATGAATAAGGGTCTTATCATGCGAAACGATCGGTTATTTCAAAACTTATTCCAAAAATGTAACTTTTCTAAGGACAAATGCTAGCCTTGCTCTATTCTGTGAGGCGCGTTTGCAACGTCACGTATTACGTAACTACGTTCAAAAGGTCACGGGCGACGTAGCCGAAAGTACAGAGTCAGTGTTTACAAGTTGAACGCATAGGTTGAACGTGCAAACTAGCTCAAACACCGTTTACAAAAAAAGGAATTAAAAGGAAAAACAACGATGTCGGACGATTTTGATTCTGTACTTCCGGCTACGTCGCCCGTGACCTTTTGAACGTAATTACGTATTACGTGACGTTACAAACGCGCCTCAGAGAATATAGCAAGGCTAGCATTTGTCCTTAGAAAAGTTACATTTTTGGAATAAGTTTTGAAATAAGCGATCGTTTCGCATGATAAGACCCTTATTCATCGTCTGGTGTCGTTTAAAGACATTTGAAGCTGCATCTGAAACTGTTATTAACACTATCTTTTGGACCTTGAACCATCCGGTTCCCATTGAAGTCCATTATATGGAGAAAAATCCTGGAATGTTTTCATCCAAAACCTAAATTTCTTTTCGACTGAGGAAAGAAAGACATGGACATCTTGGATGACATGGGGGTGAGTAAATTATCAGCAAAAGTTTTTTCAAAAGTGAACTAATCCTTTAAAGGGCAGCGCACTCTCATCCCAAGACGTCAACCAACTGACGCTTTTGACCATACGTCAACATCCTACGATTTAGGGTACCCTTTAACGCCAGTTAGATTACGCTATCTAATCCTAACCCTACCCCAGACCTAAACTTACCCGCGTCATCTAACTGACGCTAAAGCTAAAGCTTCAGTTGGATGATGCCCTAGAATCGTCATCAAAATGACGTTAAAGGGTACCCTAAAATGTCGGATGTTGACGTATGGTCAAAAGCGTCAGTTAGTTGACGTCTTGGGATGAGACTGTGTTATAAAGGGATACTCCACTTGTTTTTTTTGGAAATAGGCTCATTGTACAACTCCCCCAGAGTTAAACATTCGAGTTTTACCGTTTTCGAATCCATTCAGCCGATTTTCTGATTTTTAGAAGAATATCAGTAACCTTTCTGGTCTCATTGACTTCCATAGTATATTTTTTTCCTACTATGGAAGTCATTTGTGTTAAAAAGGGTTCTTTGGGAGTTTTGCTAATTGTAGTTTCTGGAAGAGCGTGGAACACATTTTCTCTCCAGCAAGATTTGTGGTATTTCACATCGATTGCATGTGCATCATGTGTCTTCAGTGCAGTATTATGTGACTTTTCCACAGCAACTTTGACATCTTTACCAGCATTCTTAGTCCTGATCTGGTACAGTGGCTGGACATTGTCCTTTTGACAGAAGAGGGTCCCTCTTCCTTATCCAGTGGATTTGTATGGGATTGTGTGAATGGCAACAAAGAACCAAATGTTGAGGGGTCTGGCTGTCACGGCCGGCTCACAAGCTGCGACAAAGAAGGGAATGACACGTAAGATTTAATGAAAAAGGAATAACATTTATTAAAGTAAAAATAAGAACAAGACAATAACAAAAGCAACAAAATAATGGCACGAGGGGAGAGCGCGCCCGTCACGACTGAAGGGAGCTGCTTTTATTTGCCGGCATCAGCTCTTAAAACAGGTGAACACCATCAGTCCATCATGACGTCACTCACTCCAACTCCGACCTACAAATCAAATGAAAAGAACAACCAAAACGACATAATATGACCCAGACTGGGGTCGTAACACCCCCACCCATAAAAAAGTGGACATTTATGAACACAGTCACCCGATACTTCCCAAAACTGGAAAGACCCACCACTCTGTATTACTCTCCAATATCCTCAGCAACCACGGGCCCTGTGGAAGCAATTTAAGACAGACAAGTAGAGCAAAACATAGTTAGTCAAACAGTTAAAAGGAACAAGGAGCTCTGGACAATGCGTCAGCTACCACATTGTCAGTACCCCTGATGTGTCGGACGTCCAGCGCATATGACTGCAAGAAAAGGCACCAACGAGTCAGCCGTTGATTTGGGCACCGCAAAGAATGTAAATAGACAAGTGGATTGTGGTCCGTATACACAACCAATGGGTCTGACATGGATCCCACATACACTTCAAAGTGTTTCAAAGCCCAAATTAAAGCTAGTGCTTCCTTTTCAACGACCGAATAATTCAACTGATAAGAATTAAACTTTTTTGAAAAGTAGCTAACTGGACAATAAATTCCTTCCTCTCCAGCCTGCAACAACACTGCTCCAGCACCCACATTGCTAGCATCCACACATACCTGAAAAGAACGATCAAAACGAGGTGCTGCCAACACAGGAGAAGACGTAAGAAGTAATTTAGCTGCCTCAAAAGCTTCCTGACAGGTAGATGTCCAAACAAAAGGTACTTTAGCTTTCAACAAATCAGTGAGGGGGGCTACCACGGTAGAAAAATTCCTGCAAAATCCCCGATAGTAGCCTACTAACCCCAAAAACCGCATCAACTCCTTCTTAGTAGTAGGAGAAGGAAAACGATCAATGGCCTCAACCTTGGCCCGAACTGGTCGCACACATCCCTGTCTAACTACCTTACCCAAGTAAGTCACCGTCCCCTTGGCAAACTCGCACTTCGCCAGATTGACGGTCAGGCCAGCCTCTTCAAAACGAGAGAACAGGGCTATGATATGCTTCAAGTGCTGCTCCCATGAATCACTGAAAACTATTACATCGTCCAGATAGACGGCCACTCCCTCTAACCCAGACACAACCCGATTCATCAACCGCTGAAAGGTTGCAGGCGCATTTCTAAGGCCAAAACTCAAAACATTATAAGAGAATAACCCCTCTGATGTAATAAAAGTGGAAATCTCTTGAGCTCTTTTGGTCAGTGGAACTTGCCAATAGCCTTTAAGCAGGTCGAACTTGCTTACAAATTTCGCCGAGCCAACCCGGTCAACACAATCCTCAATACGAGGCAGTGGAAAGGAGTCTGGTTTTGTTACTCTATTTATTTTTCGGTAGTCGGTGCAAAACCGATAAGTACCATCAGGTTTATTGACAAGCAAGCAGGGAGATGCCCAACTAGAGAATGAAGGTCGTGCAATATCATGATCCAGCATATATTTAACTTCAGCATTAAAATGCAAGAGTTTATTTGGAGACACCCGATAAAAATTCTGGCGAATAGGTTTCGAATCCCCAACATCAATATCGTGCTCCAACCAATGTGTGCGCGAAGGTACATCACCAAATAAGGAAACATGATGATTAATAAGATCAATCAAATCACTAGACTTATCCTCAGGCAAATGGGCCAGCACTTTACACACATTTTTAAGAGTATCTGAATTTTTTAAACGTCCCAATAGCACGGTATCATCTGAAAAAGAAACTCCCTCATCCATTTCCTCCCCCACAAGTGAAATTCTCTCAACTACTAATGCAGGTTTCACCTCATCGACCAACATCTTGTGAGAACGTGAATAATAGGGCTTCAACAAATTAACATGGCACAACTGGGTGGACTTTCGTCTCTCTGGAGTGGCAATCAGATAGTTTAAGTCAGTAACTTGTTTTTCTACCACATAGGGACCTGTAAACTGAGCTTGAAAAGGAGAGCCCTCAACAGGCAAAAGCGCCAAAACCTGATCGCCAGGCATGAACTTCCGTTCCTCAGTTCGTCGATCAAAAATAGTCTTCATACGCTTTTGCGAACACTGCAATTGTTCCTTTGCCACCTTACCTGCTTCATATAATCTACGCTTAAAGTCATTCACATAACTTATCAAGTTTTTTGGTGGTGCACTTTCAACCCACTGGTCTCTGAGTACAGCCAGCGGACCCCGAACTGTGTGCCCAAACACCAAATCATTGGGACTAAACCCAGTACTCTCCTGACATACCTCACGAGCTGATAACATCAACCACGGCAATCCTTGTTCCCAATCACCTTCCATCTCTGTACAATGTGAACGCAATAAAGACTTCAGCGTTTGATGGAACCGCTCCAAAGCCCCCTGGCTTTGAGCATGATAAGCACTAGCCTTATTGTGCTTAATGTGCAGCAATTTCAAGATCTGAGAAAACAAGTGAGAAGTGAAGTTAGAACCTTGATCACTTTGCACAATCTTCGGTATGCCAAAAATGGAAATGAACTGAGTCAAAGCCTTGACCACTGACTTAGCAGTTATTGTACGAAGAGGATATGCTGCAGGGTAGCGCGTAGAGGCACACATCACCGTGAGCAAATAAATGCAACCCGACTTTGATCTAGGTAGTGGGCCTACACAATCAATAATTAGGTGCTCAAACGGCGGACTGACCGCAGGAATAGGATACAATGGAGCAGGTTTGATCTTCTGATTTGGTTTACCTGTTAATTGACAAGTATGACATGTCTTTATATACTGGGACACATCCTTCTTCAATTTTGGCCAAAAGAAATTTTGAAGGATTCTGTGATAGGTCTTTTTTACCCCTAAGTGACCTGCAAGTTTATCATGGGAGATCTGTAGAACCAGTGAACGATACTTCTCTGGAACTACCACCTGCATGACAGGATCTCCAGCAAAATCTCTACCATGAGGAATCCATTTTCTCACCAATATGCCATCCTTCAAAAAATACCCATGAGCAACATTTCTAATGTCATCAGAAGACATCACATTCTCAAACAATTGATGGAGAGAAGAATCAAGTTGCTGTTCCTGGAGCAACTCAGAAGGAGAAACAGAAAAGTCATCAGGCAAGGAGAATGGTTTTACTACAGCAGAATCAAGAGTTACCCTTGGCTGTGCAGAGGTCATGGAACGAGTTACTGCACATGCAGTAAACACTTCCGGATAATTCTTGTGACTCTCGTCAGGACCTGGAAGAGGAACAGATAAAACCACAGGAGGTGAAAATGCATCAGGCCATACCCTTCCCCCTGCCAAATTATTTCCCATGATTATATCCACCCCATCCACAGGCAGTGACGGACGTACTCCAATCACCACTTCACCACTCACAAGCTCAGATGACAACATTACTCTGTGTAAAGGAACAGACACCACATCCAACCCAATTCCTCGGACAAGAATACTAGTACCAGTGTCACTCGAAAATGAAAATGGCAACACATCCTTCAATATAAAAGATTCTGAAGCTCCCGTATCTCTCAATATTGTTACTGGAATTTTTGTCTCTGTACCAACCATCGACACATGTCCATAGGTGATAAAAGGCGCATAATCACCATCTTCTAAAAGGTTAGCTCGTTTGTGAAATCCTTCACACACTGATTCAACAGGACTCAAGACTGGTGCCACAAGAGCAGCTGGTTTAACGCGAGGAAATTTTCCCCCTTTACTCTTGGCTTTAAGCACAGGACACTCACTTTTCCAGTGGCCTTTACCATGGCAGTAATTACAGATAAGAGATGAATTTCTAGACATACGATCTCCTTTATCTTCAAAAAATTCATCCCTTCTCTGAAACTCAAAACTCTTGTGTGTTAACACATAATCATCAGCTAATTCAGCAGCTTTAGCAGCTGTGTCTGCTTTCTGCTCATTTATATAAGTCGCAATTCGAGCAGGTACAGAATTCTTAAACTGTTCTAGCACGATTAAGTCAGTCAACTCCTCAAATGTGGTTACCTCAGATGCCATACACCAGCGATTAAATGCAGCACTGAGCTCTCTAGCAAACTCAACATGAGCAACATTAACACCTCTGGACAATGTTCTAAATTTTTGTCTGTACGCTTCTGGTACTAACTCGTACGATTTCAAAACTGCTGCTTTAACGAGGTCATTATCGTTACAGTCTGAGACTGGAAGAGATGAATACACTTCCTGAGCCCTACCAGTAAACACGCACTGTAAGAGCAGTGTACGTTCCTTACTGGGCCAACCTCTCGCGTCTGCAATTCGTTCAAACAAGGTAAAAAATGTATCCGGATCTCGCTCACAAAACTTAGGCATCAAACGCAAATTTCCCGCAACGTCAAATAGTCTAGAAGCTCCCTGAAAATCATCTTCTGAACCATCTCCATTTCGGTCTTCTCTCATAATATCCAAACGGTATTTCTGCAGCTGTAAATCTGTCTGTTTAGTTTTATTCCTCTCACGCTCCATTTCAAGCTGTAACAGCAATAACCTTTCCTGTTGTTCAAAAGTTAACGAGCCAACGGGTGGTTTAGTTTGACTAGTAGCTGTATCAGCCATTTCAATCAATATAGCTTGTTCTATCAATTTTGTTTTAACTGTTTCTCTAATTGTACTCTCTTTTAATCTTTTATCTACAAGCTCGATTTCATAATGATCCGCAATGCTAAACAACTGATCTTTTGAAAACGACTCAAGTAATGCTACAGAGGGAGAATTAATAAAATCTTCTACAAGGGTAGACATTACTTTACCATTAATAATGTGATTCACAAACCTCACGTGGTAAGAATAAAACGTTCCCCTTCCCTATCTATAGGAAAAAACAACTAACTAACTCACCCCTAATCTTCGTGTGGTTACTGGCGAGGGGTATTTAAGCACCAACTACCGCTGGTACAAGAAAAGCAACCAGCACGCTGGCGACTATCTCATACCACGGACATGCTCCCGAGACAACTGCTCTACTCACGGTCACCACACAAAAATAAAAAAATTACAGTACCCACTTGTTCCAAAAGGGACCAAGCAGCTACACCTAACCAAGGGAACTTCAACAATATTCTCACCACAATAAGATTAGTAAAATCACTTACCTCTTAGAGACAGCACAGAACAGCTAACTGATACAGCAACACATGTCCTCAAAACAAATAAATCCAACGCGCATTTCCCTTCAAACGACGAATGCGACCTCCCAAACAATAGCGTTCAAACAAACATTCTTCCGGTTTTTTTTTCGTTCAGTTAATGAACGTGCCAAGTTCATTACAAAATAACCGAACGCAACAAAAACGCTTTCCAAATCAGGTCGACAAATAACAGGAAATTTCAAAGGTTTTACAAACATCCCGGACGAGCCCCCATTTGTCACGGCCGGCTCACAAGCTGCGACAAAGAAGGGAATGACACGTAAGATTTAATGAAAAAGGAATAACATTTATTAAAGTAAAAATAAGAACAAGACAATAACAAAAGCAACAAAATAATGGCACGAGGGGAGAGCGCGCCCGTCACGACTGAAGGGAGCTGCTTTTATTTGCCGGCATCAGCTCTTAACACAGGTGAACACCATCAGTCCATCATGACGTCACTCACTCCAACTCCGACCTACAAATCAAATGAAAAGAACAACCAAAACGACATAATATGACCCAGACTGGGGTCGTAACATGGCTCATCCATTTCTGTGCTTCTTTTCTGTCCACGCTTTTTGGAAGTGTAGTGTCCTGTAGCTAAAGCATGTGCATAGCGGTGTCTTGCATGTTGTATTTCAACCTTATTAGTTGCACTTGAGTGACAGGAGCGATGCCAGACTGCCCTCTCTGTTGTTTCTGGTGTGCAGTTCTGCCACCACACGGGGTAATTTTTAACTTATGCATCTATGGGTTAATTTGGTAACATCTTGTAGCTTTTTAACTAGAACCATTAGATTCATTGACCCTTACATAGTGGGTTTAGCAGTAAATATCAACATTCCAGTTTATTCAGCATTCAAGATATTACAATTTAAAATTTTACGGCGGCCATTTTATAAACTCCAATATGACATCTGAGCAAATGCAAACCTTGATTTTCTGACTCCTTATACAATAACCTTTCCAAAAATGTATAGTTTAGCAAATCCCCCAAAAATTCCCACTAAGGTTAAAATCAGAATACAATGAGCCTGATTATAGTGCTTATAAGTGCAGTGCTGATTTGTGTACAGTGGTCAGAAAAAAAACACTGTCACTGAGAGTGAATTTGTATTTTCATTGTCTGTCTGCAGTTTGTTTTCTGCTGGTATGTTTTGTTGCATAATTTTACAAAACTAAAGTCAGACCCTTCTGTCTTCACTTTAAATAAAAAAAAAATAACTTCTCACACCTACGGTACATACAGCATATTTGTTTGGATAGTGATTAAAATGCAGTGGTTGCAAAAAGAGATTTTTTTTAAGCTAGTTTGACCTGTAATATGAGCAAATTAATAACAAATACATTTACTCTCTAAAAAAATGGAAATCCTCTTGGCCATGAAAAAAAAAAAAAAAAAAAAAAACATGATCAGTGAATCCTCTGAACAGGATCTAATCCATAAGATTTGGAATCAGGTTTGAACCAGACTTGGATAATAGCATTTTTATTGCAGCGGTAAAGTCAGCAAATGTATATATATAAATATACATATATTATATATATATATATATATATTTTTTTTTTTCTAGGGCATGTTTATAAAAGCTACTTAAACTGAAAATAGGACAATTGTGTTCACCTACCATGTTCGAATGTATTCCATAAGTCCACAGATCTCAACTACTGTATAATAGCATGAAGAAGAACCGAAGAACCCGTATTTTTTTTTTTTTTTAAATACTGCACAATACCTTCAATTTTACAAATATCTTTCAACACATTAATGTATTGAGCTGGCCAGTCTAGGATTATTATATAATGGAGATGACAGAATGTGCCCATGTCTTGAGTATGGAGCAAATTAGACAAATTCAAATAAATGTTTTTGTGTAAAAGGGTCTGAAAAATGGTGATGGTAAACCAAACAGGCTTCTGGACGTTGCACTGGTAAATTGCATTTGTCTTGTACCTGTGTTTGTACTTACTGTATTTATCTGTATACTGATTACCGGTAATACTGATAAATAGCTTTGCATTTTTTATATGTGTCTGAAAAAATGTTGTCATATTCACCTACCATTTCTTCAGTGAAACTGAAACTTGTTGTGGAATCTCCAATATTTAGCTATTTTCTATCCATCTGGTATGAATAAGTGGAGGATAATTTTTATTTATGTATTTATTTATATTTAAAACAGGAAAATATTTAGGACAATCGGGCCTGGCTCAGTATAAAACTGATTTTCAGCAGGTTCCTGCTCTGCAGAACATAAAAACCACATACACAACAAAGCTCACACACTAGACAGCTAGAGACAACAACAGACACACAAACCAAGATATTGGGCAACAGGAGGGGCTGTAAAGCCGTCTGAATGGTCACAGATATACTTGTCCATTAAATGGCGAGCAAATGTTATTTTAAATAGTCTTCTTGATGTGATATTTCTGATGTGCTGTGGGATCTCATTCCAGGTGAGCACATAAAAACAGATCTCTGTCCAAAACAGTTTCTAAAAGCCGGTAAAGGCAAAAGTCCATTTGTAAAAGATCTCGTAGTGCGCTCAGACCTTGAGCTAAGTTTCGGAACCAGTTCGGTTAGAGCAGTTACAGTGTGTCCATTTGAGATTTGATGAAACAGGTTTATCCCATGGCTTATTTTATAGTTCTGAAATGTCAAGGCATTACACATAGATAGTGCAGTACAGTGGTGAATCCAGCCTGGGAGCCTGACATGGATCTTATGAGCTCTATTATAAAGTCTTAATACTGGTTCAATAATCTCATCTGTTCTTACTGAACAAACAGGTAAACAATATGACAAAGTAGATAGAATGATGGCATGAAGATAGGTTTTTGAAACAGAAAACAACAAATATGGTCTAATTTTGCCATAAACAGATAACTTTTGATTTAACGTTCTGGTTAAAGTTTGAACATGTTCTTGATAAGTAAGATGTGAGTCAAGGTAGACTCCCAAATACTTTGCTGATACAATTGAATGCGTTTGATTAAAAAAGGATTGGATATGGATTGTTTTCTTCTAGATGAATAAAAATGCATGCATTGTGTTTTCTTAACATTAAGTGTTAAATGATTATCTTGCAACCAGTTCTGTAAATGCTGCAGATCCATGTTAAGTTTGTGATTGAATGTGTCAATATTAGAACCAGAAAGAAAAATAACATCAGCATAATGCAAAGAACTAGAAAAAATCAAAACAGAAGGAAGATCATTAATATACATAAGGAAAAATAAAGGACCTAAAATACTGCCCTGTGGAACTCCCATAGGACACACTCGTGGTTGTGATGTTACTGTGCCGATTCTTACAGTCTGTCACTTAAATATGATTTAAACATATCTATTGCGGAAGATGACAAATGAAAAGAAAGAAGTTTATTTAACAGAATTTGATGATTGACTGTATCAAAGGCTTTCTGAAAATCTATGTATATAGCTCCAGTAATCTGACCCTTGTTTAGAGACACACGTAATTTGCTCTCTGAGAAGCAGCAAAGCCGACATAGTTGACTGCAAGGGTCAAAACCATGCTGGCTATCACTGAGCAGGTTATTATTTTCAAGGTGGTTAATTAGTTGATTATATAATATTTTTTCAAGCAACTTGGAAATTGTTGGAAGAATTGCAATTGGACGATAATTGGTAATATTAGTTGGATCATCAGATTTAAACATCGGGGTGATCTGGGCCGTTTTCCACGTGGCAGGAAATACTGATTGTCTAATACACAGGTTAACTAAATGATAAAGGAGTGGTATGAGAGTACTGGCATGAGTTTTAAGAAAAGTTTTTAGAAAAGTAATTTAGGGTGCTTTCACACCTGCCTCATTTAGTTAGGTTGAATCGCACTAGAGTTCGTTTTTCCCCTTGGTGCGGTTGGTTTGGGCAGGCGTGAAGGCAGCAATCGCACTGGGGTGCGCACCAAAAGCGGACCAAACAAGCGTACCGAAACCTCCTCGAAGAGGTGGTCTCGCTATGCTTTCAAACGAACTCTGGAGGGGTTCGTTTGTGGTGAGAACGTGATCCGACCTCGAACAGACCCAACTGTCAAAGAACAGTCAAAATGAACAAATCTTTTTTTTTTGTTTTTTTTTATCATTTGGTTCATTCAGTGAATGAAATGAACGAATCGACTCAGGAAAAGATCCGTTCATTTTGATGAACGAGTTTGAACAGAAGTGTCACGAACGCACATCACAGAACAGAGCAAGGTGGCCATTTGAGCTTATAAAACTTAAACTTTGTTATTTTTTTATTTTTATTTTTAAATGAGTGATCGTTTCGCTTGAAAAGACCCTTATTCATCGTCTGGAATCGTTTAAAGCTCTTTGAACAGTTTGCAGTTTGCACTGAAACTGTCTTTTGTCTTTAAAAGTGAACTACTCCTTTAATACAGAATGTACAAAACCATTACAGCATAGAAAGGTAAAGAACATAGTCACCACTGTACTGCAAGAATCACCTGAATTGATCTTAAATGTAACATTTGCATGCTCGTTTATCTTCAAGTTTAAAAAAAAAATAATAATAATAATTAATTTTCTATGATTGATCCATTGGTTGTAGACAGAAAGCAGTGAGTCGGTGGGAGGTTTTGTTTATGTTCTACTCTGTACAATTACTTCTTCCAAACCACCCAGTCTTATCTTTGCCAAATCCTCCAATTCAAGCCCTAATTAGCTTTAATTAAAATGCTTATTTGTCACTTCCAGACATTGTGCTGTTTGCACTTGTGTTTGTGTGTGTTATTGTATAGGAGTCACCCCTGCAGCTGCATATATTTTATTTCAGAAAAATGCTTATATGTGGCTGATTGGAACTTTATTGATGTCAACCATTGTGTATATTTTGATAATATTAATTCATCATAATTACATCCTTTGGCACTATTTCAGTATTACATATGAAATATAAAAATGACCCAGTTCCTTCTAAATCTCATGCATTTACAATATCTCTATTTTTAACCTCACCTTAATGTGTATTTTGATATCTTGATTAGATAATCAAGTTTTCCAGATTGAAGCTATATAAAAATGTGTCCCACCATCAACATATTACGGTTGGGTGATAATTTTGGTTAATTTGTTTTAATCAATATTAAATTTGATTAACCGGCATTGTTTCGTAAGTTCTAAAATCGATCTTTTGGTCTGTGTGGTTTTATATTGATAATGTGAACAAACCTTTGCTACAAACATTAATTGTAGTGTGCCTACCATCCATTGATCAAAATGTGCTTTGTAACCTTTTACATGCAAATGCCAGCTTTCAAATTTTGTACATTTTATCTTGAAATTCAAACAACAAAAGATACGTTGATGCTCTTTAATGTGGCATAGCAGATAGCTGTAGCAAAAAAAGAAATATATACTGTACATATATATTCCTTTAAATATATAAAGATATAGATATAGATATATTTAAAGGAGCATTGTGGAAGTTCTTAAATTTCTTACCGTTATTGACACCAGTGGCCGTTAGAGAAACTGCAGCCAGTCTTATGCTCATTCTCGGAGCACACGCTCGTTGGCACTAGATAAGGCTTTTTTCTTACTTACAATGAGTTTCCGTGGGTATCTGGATTGTGCTGGAGGCTGGTCGCTTCTTTCCGTCCGCAGAGTCCATTTGAAACATTACTGCTAGCGATTGCCGCTGCTAACTAATGGCTGCCATACAGATGTAAGCCCAAGTAGTCGAGAACACGCATGACGTCCTATTTTGGCTCATAAATGTACAAATGAAAATTCTATATTAAAGATTTTTTAGAAAAGATTTAGAAGTAAAAACCTACACATAGCCCCTTTAAATCCCCACCACTTTTTCATAACAGTTAAATACATGATAGTAAGAGATCCTGGACTTGTTAGACCACAGGAAGCCTGAGTATAAGAAAACCTTCTACTGATATGAATGACATTTGTATTTTTTTACACAAAATCAGTGATTTGCTCTTCCCTTTTAAGCAAACCAGTAATGAAATGATTGTGCTTTCTATATATTTTCCTTCTAGCTGTCCCGTTTCCCCCAAGCCACCGACTGACTGTGAAGGAGCTGTTTGACAGTGAGGGCAAACCCAAAGTAGATGTCCTGAAGGCACACCTCACCAAAGAGGGGCGTGTGGAGGAGAGTGTGGCACTGCGATTAATTGGTGATGGAGCTGCAATCCTCCGTTCTGAGAAGAACCTCCTGGACATAGAGGCCCCAGTGACAGGTCAGTGATTCTCTTTCAGATTCTGTGTTGAGGCGCCAGTGAAGAGAGAGACCCATTTGAACTCATTTGAGTTCTATTGAAGTTTTCAAATTAAAAAAAGGAAAAATCAAAAACTCTATCTATAACTCTATATTAGTTGAGTTAAATGTATTGAGTTTATTGAATTATATATATATTGAATTATATTTTGTTGAGTTAAAATAAGTGTAATCTGATGTCCCCAGAATGTGTATGTGAAGTTTCAGCTCAAAATACCCAACAGATCAATTTTTACAGCATGTTTAAATTGTCAATTTTTGGGGGCTCAGAAAAACGCGCTGTTTTAGTGTGTGCCCTTTAAATGCAAATAAGCTGCTGCTGCCGGCACAGGGGGGCGGCGCTTCATGAGCTCTCGCTCAGTCTCTCAGGACAATTTCATCTCACGGAATGATAATAATATCAGAAACTCTCAGTAACGGTGTTCATTCCGAGTTGGTCAACAATGCCTACAGAGTCAGAGTGCTGTATAGAGATGGAACAGGTATAGTTTAGTAGTTTAATTATGGTTATTATAACATATTTGTCATCTGCTTGTATGTATCCATTATTTATTAATAGCGTACAAGTCTGCTGTTTCGGACCAGGTCCGAATGATGATCAATCATATACTGATGAGTTTAATAAAGATTATTGTACATCACACAAAAGATGAAGCATCAGTTTTACTTCAGAAAATCACCGTAATAGCTGAGTAAACACAGTAAGTTATAAGAAGTGGATAAGTTGAGGGAGTTGAGGGAGCATTCCTGTGGGCGGACGTTAGTCAAAAAACTGTTCTACTGACGTCATTGTAGAGGGATGTAGTCCAAGCGGGCCATTCGATGTAGGCTACTTCTGTTAAATAAAATATCTCGCTTGGCATTGAAATTTGAGCTTTATAATTTTACAGATATTATTTATACTCGAACAACAACATTACACACTAACTAAAGTTTTAAACATGGGATCACGAAGAACGGGACCTTTAAACTCTAGATGTGAGTTTAAACTCTAGATGTGCAGACTAGTGCACACTGATTGATATACGCAACCTATTCAGAGATATCTACTGACTATTATGATGATTATTCACTGATCTTATATATGTACATGTTTTCTATTTAAATCAGCGTGCGTGTATTATTAGGCTCTGTGTATTTTTCGGTAAGTAGTAGTACTGTTAAAACCTAAACGATACCTATCCCTACCTTTATAGATCTGCTATGGTTAATTTATATATATATATATATATATGCTATTTGTGCAGCAGCAGTATGTCTTACATAATCACAGCAGTGTATCAGTGTAGAATTGTCAGTAGAAAGTTCCTGTGCTTGCTCGAAAACAACAGCAATAATCAACTTCAGAAGCAGCGAGCAGATCTATGCCGCCAAGACCAAATACAATAACATCGTCATATACATTACCATGCTAAAATCTTCAGAGAGTTGTCATGAAAGAAATATATACATATGCAAGTTGTTGTACAGTATATAGTGCACATTGATGCACAGAAAATGCACATTAAATGTCATGACAACAACACAGCATAGATGATTTTAGAGTATGATTCCTGTATAAATACACCTCTGCTTAGTTGACATTTGCTTTAGATTTCTGCAACAAAAAAAAAAAGAAGAAAACAAATGATTCACTTGTGTATTTATATATTGTCCTGGTTCATGATGACATATGTGTCATCATACCTATTGTATCATAAAAAAGACCTAATGTAACTTGTGTTGATGTTATGAATTTGTCTTAGGGCACCCAAGTGAAATGAGGAGCTTTTTCCTGTTCAGAATTTGTTGTTCAGACTCCATATTGGCCATTCTATTCAAGACTTCATTAGACTTCCTGATGAGGCTTTTTGATGACTTCATTAGAACAGGACAACCCTTTGCTAACAATGGAAGCAATTATATTCATAAACCCACACGGCAGGCAGTGAGAAAAATTGCTTCCAGATTCATTATGTTACGTTTTTTTTTTCCTCCTATATTATTTGCCTTGACTGTCAGCACCCCCTTCCTCTCTCATTATTGTCATTTCTTGCCAACGCATTCTCACCCCAAGGCATCACCTTTGACCATGCTTCAATATTTGACGTTTTAGGCGCCCTTTAGCGTCACTTACATGACGCCATCCTACGGCGTCATCTAACTGACGCTAAAGGAAAGCGTCAGTTAGAGGACGCGGTTAGGTTTAGGTATGGGGTGGGGGTAGGGTACACGCGATCCTAGGGCGTCATCTAACTGACGCTAAAGTGCGCCTAAAGCGTCAGATATTGAAGCATGTCCAAATGCTTCCCAAGGCGTCAGTTAAGTGACGCCTTGGGGGTGAGAATGGGCTGTTCTTGCATAGCATGTGTGGAGATCTTTAACCTTTGACCTCTGATGTGAATTGTTGAGTTTAAGATATTTATGTTGAACTTGATCTGGAGGTTTGATTCACTTTAATCTTGATACAAGCCATCTTATATGACATAATCAGTTAATTCACGCGTGTATCACACAGTAGGAAAACCACCCAGTTAGGTGTGTTGCAAAATACGGCTATAAGCGATAGCTGTGATATTAAAAAAAAAAAACATTGCTCTGTCCCATTCATGCTTTGTGTGGACCAAACGCAGAGCTTAAGGACCTCCTGTGTACTCGCGATAAGTAGCTTGTAACATTGGGGACCTGCTTGCTTGCAGTGCCACTTGCAGAGTCTTGCTTGCAGTGCCACTCCCTTCCAAGGACGGAATACGTGTGCTAACTGCTCCACAGGTATACCATGCAGGGAATCATCCAGCACCCTCTGCAGTCAGATGCAGCAGAGACATCCGACACTAGATCTAGCACTCGTGTGTATGCCCAGAAGGTCAGCCCTTGTACTAGACTTGGTGCCCATGTGTTGTGATTCCACTACGGGTGATCCCACATGTGTATTTTTCCACGGTACGGCTTCCCTGTCAGCGAGCCTGTGTGTTTCCCTTGGCAGAGCCCACCCTGCTGTCTCTGCTCGGTATTGACTTCACTAGCTAGGCTGAATCTACCACAGAGATCTGAATCTACAGTACCACAGAGAATCGTGGTGTAGGATGCGCGATGCAAATCTCAATCGTTACCCAATTGAAATCCCAATTCATCCGTTAAAGGGGGGGTTGACTGCGATTTCACTTTTTTGATTTCAAATAGTGTGTAAAGTTGCTGTTGGTGCATGAACAGTATCTGTAAAGTTGCAGCGCTGAAAGTTCAGTGTAAGCAGAGATATCGTCTTTTAAAAATCTGGAAGTATAATTGGCTACAAAAACAACTTGATTGGGACTACAGCTGGGTTTTAGACGTCACTAACCCATACATTTGCATCAACCCTCCCTCCTGAAAATGCAGAAAAAGGCATGCGCATATTTAAGCGGCTTGTCGAGTGTGTGTTCTTCGTGTTCGAGTTTCCCACGGACGCTGTTCTTTGTCAACAATGGATACACTTTGTTTGTCAGCTGTCAGGTCTTCTGTGTTTGAGCTTCCCACGGACGCTGTACTTCGTCAAAAATGGATACAATTTATGTTTGATTATGTTCCTGAAAATGATGATCGTAAGTTAGCTCTCTGTGCTGCGCATTTTACGGAAGACAGCTTCCAGAATCTCCACGAATTCAACACCGGATTTAAAAAGAAACTGTTACTAAAACATGAAGCAGTTCCAGCTTTAAAACCAGAGACAGCAGTTGTTGGGCCACAACCTGTAAGTAGGCTAAGACTTTATCATTTTAAATGTATTTGCATATATATTTCCAGATGTAGCCTTGTGTTTTATTTATTTTTTTTAAATGCCAGCGCTGGCTTTATAGACACTATAGGCTACTAGTTATGCTATTTTGTGTCTACGACAAACGCGTACAAACATTATGGACCAACGCTGTTTGAGTATAACGTTAATAGCCAGTCAGTTGCTATTGTTGCCAATCAGATGCTATTGTGTAAAACAAACGTGTATAAAGTAAAAAAATGTAGCAAATTATCATTCAGAAACGTTTAGTAAGAGCAGTGTGTGGTGAGGTTCTGCTTGACACTCTTTATCGCCGCTTTCTCGGTCTGATTCTGCCTCAAACTGATACTGCAGTATTGACCATAGTATCGTCACCTTTATTTACATGGTTGGACCTTTGCATGCACGTTTCGCCTGTAAAGGTGGGCGTTAACCTTCCGGACAACGTGAGCGACAGATTAGCCAACCACAACACACCGGCCCAAACTAACCAATCTGAGCCCACTGCGTGTTTCTGAGGGAGTGGTTTCATAGAATCAGTAAGTGAACCGCTCGTTCATGGGACAGAGGAGAGCGCGGCTTACAATAAAGGTGAAATTTATGAAAAATAAGACTTTTAAAAAAAGAAAAAACACAAATACATGATATATTGCACCCCATAAACACAATCATGCAAAGAAAAAAAGCAGTCAACCTCCCCTTTAAGTTCTGACTTAACGTCTATGTTCCCTCATTCGGGGAACGGTAGTTACATTAGTAACCTAGACGCTCACCTGTATGGCCGTTTTTTAGATTCCAGTAAGGCAGGGTGGGAGACACCCCAGTCTGCAGGAAGTGCAGATCAACAGTACTTATATATATATATATATATATATATACAGATACGGTTACAAACTCTCTCTCCCCCTCACCACAATTTTGATTTGTGAGATTCTTTTCCAGCTCTTCAATTTCTCTCTCATTAATTTCAGCGAATCTGCTTTGTTTTTTGCCCTCTTCCTCTGTTCTGTCCATCTCTTTCCACCTCTCATCCACGCTTAGCCCACCCAATAGAGAGAGTGGAATGGTTGCCAAGCAACACAGCAACATACATATTCAGTGGAGCAGCGATACTTTTGTAATGCGGTCAGCTGTATGTTTTCTGGAATTTTTCAATGGCTTCGAAGGCTTCGAACACAGCTCAACCAATCAGAATTAAGAACCAAAACTAACCGTTTTACAACAGCATATAACATTTGATCTTTAATGTAGCAAGAAAGAAAACAAAAAGAGGGAGATCTTAAAGTTCTAGCAAACTGTTGCTCACCTCCAGACTGTTCGTGTTACAAAATGGATATTACCCACGTCTTCCAAACCTGCACGTACACCGGCTTATTATTATTAATTTACTTCTTTTAACTTTTCACTTTTACTTTATCTACTATTTTATTTAATATTTACTTAGGTTTCATTTTATTAACAATTGAAATGTGATCCGTTGTCCATCATTTGGCAATTGATGATGAAGAAAAGTTTCACGTCGCAATATTGGAATTTTTTCGATGTTAAACCATGAATGTGAGTCAGTGGATATCAAACAAGAATGTGCAAACTTTTTGCGAGAGTTATGCCATTGAAGAAGTCTCAAACCGTTGAATCTGCCGTTGAAGAAGTTTCAAAGTGAAAGTAAAAACTGACAAGCTTTCGGTGCATATTCTCTCAGATACAACGAGAGATAAATCCTACTTCAACAAATGCTGATAACGGTAGCCTTTATAACTGTCTTCATTTATTTTCATAAAGCTACACTGTGTGATTTTTACCCCCATCTAGCGGTGAAAGGGTATATGATCATCCAGTGAATATTAGTTTCTGTTCCTCTCAATTCCGATATCGTTTTAACTCCTATGGTGGCCAATGTAGACCAAGATTAACATGTCTTCCAGTTCGACCTCGTCCATGAGTGTTAACTCAAACGTAAACGCGAAAGGCGAAGCTTGAATTAACGGGTATGTCCCTCTTTGGCTAATGTACTTTCAAGATGGAGGGGCAATATGGCGACCGACATTAGAACCCCTTACCCGTATGTATTTTCAATGGTGTATTATACACTCATGAGAATACTTTATTACTTGAACGAAGTAAGTATACATTAATGAGAACATATATTGTTGAAAGAACTAAGTGTTTTTAGCTAAGAATAAACTAAAATAGTTAAACAGTGTAGCTTTAATAGGGTTAGGGTTAGGATTAGGGTTAGGTCCAGCATTCTGATTGTGCAGGCTGGAAACAGGCACAGGCATAATATATATAGAGAGAAAAAAAGGTACAAATTTTGACCAATACTACTATTTTGTTTAGTAAATGTACTTTTGCAGATAAAATTGTATGACTCATATTAGATTAAATAGTAGTTGTTTAGGCAATATGTGATGCATTTCCCCTTAAAGCTAGCTAAACATTGGCTGACAGGGGTGGGGTGGGTTATTTTTAAAAGTGTTACAACTGTCTCCTTGCTAAGAATATAATTAAGAATTTTCTTGATTTTAAAATTTTTAAAAAATATCTAGGGCATGGAAAAGAAAGACTGACAGAGGTGTCTCTACCAGTGTTTTAAATACAGTGGTTTGCATGGAGCAATTTAACAACTCAAAACCAAAGAAGGTTTGGGTGAAATGCCCCCTGCAGTTTCTGGGCCCTTCAAGCCTGCACTCCACGGGTACCAGCATCATTCATCTGTCAGCACTGTGACTCTAATTAAGAATAGACGGACACTCACATGGACATTGACACGTTACTTTTTGTTAGACTTAAAGATGTATAAAGATGTTCTTTAATCTGGTACATTGTTGTGGTGTTTATTAAGTATACCGGTTTGTTTTGAAGAATAATTTACACGCACACACACACACACACAAACACAAACAGACATAGTCGGACATAGTCTGTTATTAAGAGAGAGAGACATTGTTCTTTTATTTCAATAAATCTTTTTTTGAACAATATCGTATGGCATCCATTTTTACTTCTTTTGTCTATTGTTACAACTTACCCGAGCATGTGTTACAACCTACTCTGGTATTGGGGTAGGTTAACAAAGCACCTGTGTATTTGGACACCATGTATCCATGGTGTCCCCCACTGATTATTGCAGTGTTTGGACATATTATAGACTGTTAATCATTTTAATTATGGGCCTATAATTCATTGTATAATTGACCTAAATGTTTGAAAATAATTTGCAATGAGTAGCTAATCTATCGAATCTCGAATCCAGTGTGTCGGTTATGCAGTGATGCACTAATGATTTGTTATATCAGTTTTACGAATAAAAGTATGCATATACCTAATAATAATAATTGAATCCATACATTGGAAATGCTATATCCTTTTGATATCGAAAGATGGTGCTTTTGACAATAAGCTTTGGCTTTACTCCTGAAGATTTCGCCATTATGCTGTTTTTGTAAAGAGGAAACAGAAACAATCCAGCTAGCCTATCTCTGTTGTTGTTTATTTTGGTTTCTTTTTGGTTTCTTTTTGATTTGTTCTACAAGTGTCACCATAACTAATATAATGGTATTGTTTATAGATTGTAATAATGGTTTATTGGAAATTAATAATATAATGAAAATTAAAAAAAAAAAAAATATTGAGAAATATCATACAGTATACATAAGGCAGAGGGTATGTTAACTGTACCAAACGGGATTATTTTCAACTGACTTAAAGTTTGTTTTATGACTCTCTAACCTTAATAAAGAACAATTGTAAAGCTGTTAAGACATCCGAGCAGTTGAAAAGGATACTTGATGTATTTTGTTTTTTTTAATTTTAAAAAGTGTTTATTTATGATTTTGTATTCCCTTATTATTACTTCAGTATAAAAAAAGAGAGAATATTGAACCCAAAACAAACTAACTTTACCACGCTCCGAGAGTCCCCAGGTGGTCGGAGAATTGATTTTGTTGTTTTGTTTTGGCTTGTTTCCCTTATGTTGTGGCTTGTATCTGTTATATTGTGGTTTGATTTCGTTATGTTGTGGCTTAATTCTGTTGTGTTATGAACTTACAGTATCTTTGCTTTTTAAATTTCGTTGTGTTGTGCACTGCTGGGCGAGGGTTAACAATATTCTCCTTTGTTGTAGAGGATGGGTCCTTCCATCTGGCTATTTTCATAAATATTTAATAATTTATCAAAAGTGTGAGAAGCCAATTTTTGTAGGTCAGATATTACCTTTGTCATCGGCTATATATATATATATATATATAATCTGGTTTACAAGCTTCCAGATTGTAAACACTACTATTAACTCCAGTCATATTTATGTTAGGAAGACACATTTATATGTATGATTTCCTCAGTATGGCTTGAGATAAGGATGGCTGCTAAGGAAACTATAAACACTGCCGCTAAGTCTATATTTATCAATTACATGTTCTTCCCAAATCACTCCTCCAGATTAGAAGTTAGAAAGGTGTTCTCTATTTCCCTCTGTTTAACAGAGTGGAGCCGCAGTGCATCTGGACTTTAAAGTGCCCTTTCACTGGACCTAACTGTTTTATCGCAGCGCTTGTGTACTTCTATTTGCTGACGCTGGTCATGTGTGTGTTGCGTTTAATGTACAATCTAGAACGGCTGTTTTGTTTTTGTTTTTTTACAAAAATATTCTAATCGCTTGATGAACTTAATGCCACTGTAGTCACTCTGACTATTTTTACGATGTATTTTAACTTTTCTGAGCTGACAAGTTTCCCTTAGAAGCCTACGGAGGAGTGATCCAGCTCTCAGATTTAATAAAAAAATATCTTAATTTGCGTTCTGAAGGTGAATGAAAGTCTTACGGGGTTGGAACAACATGAGGGTGTGTAATTACTGACAGAATTTTCATTTTGGGGTGAACTATCCCTTTAATTACCACAGTCGGCTGCTGCCACTCCCGCTCCTTTTGTTTTGTTGTTTGTTTATTTTCGATTAAGGTTACGTTTAATGCCCTCCTCATTCTTTCCTGAACTTGATTTTTTTTTAGTTAAATTCAAATTATTTTATTTCATTCTAAGGGCCTGTTTACACCTGGTCATTTCATGTGTTTTTACTGATCTGATTTGTTAAAACAGTTTCATTTCACACTTGCCCAAATAAATGTGTCTCCTCAAAACAAATATAATATGCAAATTTAATGGAGTTCCTGTCAACGAAAGCAAACACATATGAGCTGCATTTCATTTATCATCTGCTAAATTCAAGATCAAAGACCGCAATAGGAGAGAGAGCGGCAACAGCACTGGTAAGATCATTTAGTCTCACTACTTTTAATTAAGATGATTAATGAAGATGTTTTGAGCGTCTGCGATTTACTTTTTGTTTCTTTTGAAGAAAAGAGAGACACAGCACATACACATCTGCTGAAGAGAACACAACAATTTATCTGTGGTGATGCATGTTGCAGTAGCACCATCATATCAATAACATGTCAAATAGCCTATAACATGGTCTTACTCGTTTATTTTTTAACATTTTGGGAAAAGTATATTAATTTAGATATGTGGTTTAATCGCTGTCAAACGATTAATCGCGATTAATCGCATCCAAAATAAAAGTCTGTGTTTTCATAATATATGTGGGTGCACTGTGTATAATTATTTTATATATAAATACACACACATGCTTGTATATATTTAGGAAATATTTTCATGAATATAGATTCATATATAATTTATATTATATATAAATATCAATATTTTATATATAAATAATATTTTTTTCTTAAATATACATGCATGTGTGTGTGTTTATATATATACAAAATAATTATACACAGTGCACTCACATAATGTAAACACAAACTTTTATTTTGGATGTGATTAATCGCGATTAATCGTTTGACAGCCCTAGTGGTTTCAACAATCAGATGCATTTACACTTGCCTAGTTTCATCTGGAATGTGTCTCAGACCATCTCCTGAAGTGGTTTTAGTGATCAGAATTAAATCTGTCTCGAAAGTGTTTCGGAGGGCATTTACACCTGGTCTTTTCACGGCCGGATAGCTCTCCGATCACAGAAAACCCATGAAGTGACCAGGTAAACACAGTACCTAATAAAACAGCAACACGTGCTGAATTACTTCTCATACATCATTTTATCTGACAAAATAGATTGTGGGGTATAACGCAGCCTTGTTTTACTTTGGTCAAAATAGTCATACTAAAAATTATTTTAAGTGTGTTGAAAGTTATGTTATAACATTACTGTTTGTTCACTATCTGCCTGCTGTGAGACTTGTTGCATACTGCAGTAAGCTAGATCTATATTAGAATATCATATTAATAAATGCTGGATGACTTTTATTGCTAAATGGCATCCAATTTATTTAAAATATATTGTATGGTTGAGAAAATGCTGTATTACTGTTACTACAAATTTTGCTATGTTTGCCATTTGACAAATATTGTTGTCTCTGAAGAATGGTACAGACATGCTTAAATCTAGAAAACAAGAGATTCAAACAATAAGACTAACAGTATATAAGTTGAGCAATATAACAATGGTTAGTTGTTATTTTTTGTTTTTTTTTTTTTTTTTGTTGTTGTTGTTTTTTTTTCCAGACCTTTATCTGCTAATAAATCTGTCTAATAAAACACATAATATATAAATGCATCTTTGGTGTTTCCATGGTTTCTACGGAAATCAAAGGTTGTGCGGATATGACGCCATTGACAGACGCAATGACATGGGTCGTTAAACTGGTTAAAATAGCTGATTTCTCTGGATTTAACATTGACTACATTTACATGCAGCCAATTTTCGGGTTAAGGTCGCTATTCAGGTTTCTGAAACATTAGGAATAACCCGTTTACATGCGTGAGCGGCGAGAGTTTCTCCTGTATACATGGAATTGCAATATCCCGATGTAAACAGCGACGCGAGGTTAGCGTCTAGACGTACGGAAAACCTTAAGACGCAATATGCGTCATTTCCGATTCTTCTTCCTGTATCCAAAGACAACAACAACAGCAGTTAGGGGCAGATAGTGATCGCCTTTGTTTGCGCTTTGATGCTGGAAACGTTACTGAGCTCGCTCCATAAAGCCCCGTTCACACCGCCAGCGACACGCAGCGACAAAGCGACAAGATCCCATTCATTTCAATGGAGCGCTGGCGACATCCGGCGACACGAGCGACAGTGACCGTTGGCGACAGAATGTGGGCGTGTCAAGCGACAAAAGACAAACGACAAAAGTTGAGAATTTTCAACTTTATGCAAATGAGAAGCGATTTTCGCGAGCGACAACCAATAGGAAAGAAGACTTTCAGTGGAGCTCAGCTCACGTCACCGTCTCGAATGCAGTGCAGGCAAGACAGAAAGAAAGAGTTTGAGGACGATTTCACTGTTTTATATGATTTGACTGTAACCACATACATGGATAATAAAATGATGCATGGAAAAGAAACTGTCGACAGTGAGTTTAATTCATACATTTAACGTTATAGTTCGAGTGTTGTAATTATATGATGCACGTTAGCACTGCTGCAGTTCATTTTACAATTTCCCCTGCATTACATTGACTATTAGGGACAAGAAAATTGATTATTTGTCAAATTCGAATGACGTTTTTATAATTTGTGACAGTATGAGTGAGTTTAATTTGTTCATTGATCGATCGTTGATCTAGTAAATGATTTAATCCACTGAACACAGCTGTGGAGATATAAAAACACTCTCCCAACAGCACATGGTTTCTTTTTAGCCTTAAAAGTCATTTATTCCCAGTCAAATTAAAATTATATATCACTTGTGATGGTCTTTTGTATAGATATGGCCAAACGTGCAGTCTACCAATAACACAAGAGCGACAGCACTACGAACGCCCACAAGCGACATCACAGTACAGAGCCTAGCGACACAGAGCGACAAAATCGCTGGCGGTGTGAACGGGGCTTAAGTATGCTGTGCTGTGTCTCGCCATGTTTACTTCCGGTATACTAAAATCGGATTTTTGTATGCGTCGAGAAGCTTCTCTACTCAAAAGACCAAGATTCCTTGTGAATAGAACATGCGCAGAACACAAATCACTATGGGGATATGCGGATAAGCGTTTACATGACCAAAAATTTGGGTTTGAAAATGGGTACCCCAGGTATAATATCCCGGTTTTTAAAATCCGGGATATGAGCATATGTTTACATGGCCGTTCGCGACCGGGTTATTGCTAATATCCTGGTTTTGAACAAGTTATTGGCTACATGTAAACGTAGTCATTGTCATTAACATTTGAAATAATGTACGTTTACAAGTCAACTAAATATACTGTATAACACCATTTTAGTGTTTTTTTGGATATTTTAATCCAGAAATATTTCATATCAACAACATTGTTCATGAAATGATGTCATATTAACACTTACTGTGTCCTCGTAAACCAAATGGCTTAAAAACATACTAAACTGATTTTTTTTTTTTTTTTTTTTTTTTTAATGCAGAACGTTTTCTGTGATGGAAAGGTTAGGGGATAAAAAACATTAATTAGCTAAGTATAAAAAAAATATTTATGCCTATGGAGAGGTGTGCAGGACCCCTGCGATGGCCTCATGTGGGCTAAAGCAAGTGGGTCTGTGTTGTGTAATGTGTTTCACCCACATTCTGGCCTGCTGATAGTTGTGCAGTCAGAACAATCTCTCCGCTTCCCTCTCATGTACTCCCACTCCCTAATCTCATGTAGGATCTGGTTGTGACTCCTGCTTTGTATGTTAGTATGAGTGTGTGCACTTAACTCTGCCTTGACAATGTGTATTACACAAACTGCAGTACTTTGATAATATGTGCATTTCAGGACCAATCTTTTTCATTGGTTTTTCTTAATTGTAATATGTTTGGCGCTTGTGCTTTCATGCTATCCCTTAACATTATACTTTTACCAGACTAATACAAGGATGCATATCTATCCTTTTATGGCTTTTCTTTCCTTTAACCAGACAAAGCAACACAGGGTGAAACATTGATCGGATATCACCTCTGCCATGGGATGAATTTTACTTTTTATCTGTCCAAAACATCTCATTTACAGCTGGACATTTCAGTCTTTTTGAATGAGTTTATAGACAAGCTCTTTTTGTACTATCCATGCACTCTTATATAAAGCATTATAAAAAAAACTCAAACTCAACTGTTGCCTTTCTAAAACAGCAGTACAGAGATAATGTAAAGCATGAATGCAAAAAGTTGCACTGCTCAGGCGAACTTCATTGGTTGGCCGTTTCCATGCCAATAAGCAATGTTTCCATGGTGATGGTAACCACTGGTTTGACTGCTATTGGCTAAGAGATCAAACATTGTGAGTGAAGTAATGTAGGTTTTGACCTTGCAGTGTATACATGAGAGAAAGTAAGAATTTGAGGATGTTGGTTTGGAAAAACAACATTTATTCTCAGAACTTATTATGTTAAAGTCATTGTCAATAACTATTGACAATATAAATATTTCAATGAACGGTTTTCTGCTAAGATTATACCCTATATACAGTAAAAATTATTTTTTAACAAAAATATCAAATATTTGTTTTACAAATGCATTAGTTATATTTACATTTCAGACACTGTTCCTTTACGCATGTACTTATGCGCAAACAATGCTAAAGTTTTTGTTACTTCTGAAAAATTGACAATTTATTTTTTTTATTGGTAGAAATTTGATGATAGTCATTCTCCTGTGAATGACTACACCTTAAAAAAAATTCACTGAATTTTATTCAGATGTGCGAGTCACAATTTGCTGATATCCAGCCTCTTTAAAGAGTCTTTAGGACATGTTTAAGGACAGCTAGTCTGAGGAAGGCAGATTCACAACAGATAATATTGTCTCTGGAGTCTCATAAGTCTGCCTAATTGCTTCCTGCCACAATCTCTTCAACAGATGCTAATTGGTCGATTCCACAAGACATTTGACTGTTCTACTCTCCTGGTCTCAGGGGAAAGCAACACACATACACAGACATTTGCTTGTGTGCAGACAAATACATTTGTGGATTAAAGTTTAAAAATCTAACAAGTGTCCAATTTGTTTTCAAATGACAGCATATGTCATGGAGCTGACGGCGGAGGTCTCTAGAGCCCCATTTAATTTGTTTTCTATCATTATTCAGATATAAAAATGTATAGAAAACATTGGGCCTCATTCACTAAGCATGCATTCGCACAAAGTTGTGCTTGAAATGTGCATACAAACAATTTTAAGAACAAATCACGATTCATGTTTATTTATGGATGAAACATGGATAATGATAATTTAACATAATCAGACAAATAATACAATATGATAGTTTTGATTCATTTATTATAAAGACATTAAAGATGTTTTCCATAACTTTTTTGGGTTACAAAATTATTTTTTATTATTTATTATTTTATTATTTATAATTATTTTTTTTTTATTCCAGTCGTACTGGTGGATTTCTGCAAGAAATTCAAGCATTTCTTTGTGTCATTACAGCACATCTGTACACATAAAGACGGAGTTGGCTAGTAGGCTACAGTATATTGCGTGTGAGGATGGTGGATGTGGAGATGTATAGCCTTTTCTCACAGAACTTGATATAATTAAAGTTAGCAATTTGATGGCGGATCCAGAAAGGTTCGAACGATCAGTGACAACTGGGAGATTCACCCGTTGTAAAATGCAAAAGACTTTGAACTTCAGATTGGCTACAGAAAAAAAAAAGAGTTTAGCCATGCGAAAACGAGGATAAATATCAGAAGGACATTAAATGTAGTCATGCAATGCTGAGGTTGTTAACATTAACAATTTGAGAACAAAGTATAATTTGCACTGTTTGACGTGATATGATAAGCAATCATTAGATTTAATCAGCATGATTTACTGCAATGTTTTTTTTCCCCTTAGTTGGTCAGAACAAAAGTAGATGTTACTTACTTGTTCAGATGAAAATTCACCATTTTCCAGTGAAAATTCTTACGTTGGTCATACTTCCAAAAAGTAGAATCTGTGATTCTGAATGACAGTTTCCACACTGGCGCGTGACTGACAGCCACACATTCTCCTCAAAACATTGTATTCATCCGTGCTGTGCCATGCCGAGGCACAACCCACGTAAAGCTGATAATTCTGAGAAGAACTGCATTTGCAGATTTCGAACAGATATTGCGACACAGAGGAAAAACTATGGACTGCAGCTTTAAGCAACTGTTATCATATGCCTTATGTTAATGTAGATATGAAAAGAGTTAAAAGCACAGTTAGAATTTGTAACTTTTCTCTAAGTTCATTTTACTTAACAACCAAAAACAAAACCACCCAGGCACAGCGTAATCGTGCAACTTGCTAAAAAACAACAACCCAAACCTTAAAGGCTTAGTTCACCCAAAAATGAAAATTAAGTCATTAATTACTCACCCCCAAGCTGTACCAACCCCGTAAGACCTTCGTTCATCTTCGGAACACAAATGAAGATATTTTGATTAAATTTGAGAGCTGGATCACTCCTCCATAGACTTCCTAAGGGACTAGCACTTCATTAGTCATTAAAGAAAATGTTTAAATATTCCATGTGCCTACAGCGGCTCAATTATAAGTTTATCAAGCGACGAGAATACTTTTTCTGCGAAAAAAACATAAATAACGACTTTATTCGACTATTCCATTACTTCCTTATGGGCCTTGAGACGAGAATTGAAGAGATTTCCAGAACGCATGCGCGCGAACTGAGCTGAGGACGTTCTTCTTCAACTACTTCTTGTTACCGGCTGCTCACCGCTAGTATTACCGCCCCCTACCGTATAAGATGATGTGCTGATATAGCTGGAAGCGCAAAACTTTCTGTTTACAAGCAGAGGAAGACGCGCGCTGTACATACGCTTTTCAATTAGCGTATTTTCCGCACTATAAGGTGCACTTAAAAGCCTTTAATCTTCTCAAATACGACAGTGCTGTGCGCCTTACAATCCGGAGCGCCTTATATATGGGTCATCATCTTATACGGTAGGTGGCGGTAATACTCCTAAGCGGTGAGCAGCCGGTAACAAGAAGTAGTCGAAGAAGAACGTCCTCAGCTCAGTTCTCGCGCATGCGCCCATAAGGAAGTAATGGAATAGTCGAATAAAGACGTTATTTATGTTGTTGTTTTTTTCGCACAAAAAGTTTTCTCGTCGCTTGATAAACTTATAATTGAGCCGCTGTAGGCACATGGAATATTTAAACATTTTCTTTGATGACTTTATGGGCCGTCAAGTGCTAGTCCCTTAGGAAGTCTATGGAGGACTGATCCAACTCTCAAATTTAATCAAAAATATCTTCATTTGTGTTCCGAAGATGATCGAAGGTCTTACATGGTTGGTACAGCATGGAGGTGAGTAATTAATGACTTAATTTTCATTTTTGGGTGAACTAACCCTTTAAATGTTTAGTTCCCCCAAAAATGAAAATTCTGTAAGTAATCATCTTAATTTGTGTTCCGAAGATGAACAAAAGTCTTAAGGGGTTGAATAATTACTGAAAGAATTTTCGTTTTCGGGTGAGCTAACCTTTTAAACTTCTAGGTAACAACATTCTAATATTGCATAACAACACTAAATAACCCTATTTTTTTGTCATACAAACCATGCCCCACCACACATTTTTGACTGACTGAAGAACTGTCCCACATAAGGTTAACCATACTGTGCCACTTTTCAGACCTTTTTTCAGACTTTTCAGACATAGCAGGTTTGTTTTGTGTATACTCTTCAATAATTAATGTATACTCCTTAATATCAAGTTTATCTAAACTCTATGACCAGGTGGTCTTCACACAATTTGCTTCCTTTTTGATGATTGCTCCATCCTCATTTAGGACTTGACATTTGTGAGGTTGTGGGATTTGTTCACATGACACCACAGCTTTGGCTAACCCATAGTTTCACTGGCATTCATGTATTTGTAGATCAACACTAGATCTTAGGTGTCCCACATTAGGCAGTGTCCCACTTTAGGGCAATTCACCCTACTTTTTTTTTCTTGATCAGTGTAGATTATCTATACCTCACTAACATTTTGGAGAGAGTTTTCCCGTGTGACTGTCGTAACTGATGTGTAATGTGGTACTGTCGCGTAGAGTGTAGTGTAAGTGCAACATTATTTTTAAACATGATAGATCATTTACCTTTTAGCACCAATTACCAGACATTTAATTCCCAAACTGTCGTGATACATACAACAATCAACATAATAATAAAAAAATGCACATGTTGCATAAATATGAACATGCTTTTAGCTCCACTCACTGGCTATTTCATTTAGTGTCGGCAATCAAAATCTGGAGTATCCCTAAAATACTCCATTCAGTTTCATTTCAGTTTATCTGTTAATTCTGGCAATCATGTCAAAATCACACAGTTTTACTGCTGAGAAGAACAGTTGTAACATGTCACCCAGCAACTGGTTATTCTAAGCAGAGGTGGTGATTACATTTTGGTGATATGGTGGATAGACTTTTTTTTTTTTTTAAGAATATTCCAACACAGAGTAGAAGACTCAATATATTCCAACCCCTGTAAACTACAGCTAATGTAGTAGTGGTGCTTGTTGGGGGGGGGGAATTGATGATGATCTTGGTAAACATATCATAATTGATAACTCCGTTTGTATGAGTTGCCAAAAAGGCCTACATAAGCTCTCAGCTCTCATTGCAGTAGCATGAAATACTTAAAATGCAAGATCCCTAGTGAATGAGTCGTGAATTTGCATGCTCAAGCAAATGACATTAAGCATAATTGAGGAGCACTCTTTATAAAATGCATTACATTCAATGAATACGAAATAAAGAAGGAATGACTAATATTGGCATGTAAACAAAATGACTGGCCCTAGTGTAATCAGGATAGCACAAAGTGTCGATGGAGCCAGTTTATGGAGATCTAGTAATTTGATATGGATATTTTTATATGAAGAGTGAAAATACTGATTGGTAGAGACAGTGTGAAGGCGAAAGACGGTTTTCTTAATAACATTTGCATGCTCCTCAGTTACCATGGAGAAATGATATCTCAGTGTCTCTTCATGACAGTACGTTACCTCAGTCACAGTGATGTGCGGCTGTTGCACGCTACTCTCTTGAGGCTGATTTCACATGTGTAATTTTGTAAGCATAAATTATTGCCGTTGAAGAATACCAACAAATCAGACTGTATATTAGCTATCTTAAAGCAACAATTGACTCAACAAGTATTTTGTTTTAAATTTTGCCTTTTTGATCTCAGAATATAAAACATTTCCTTTTAGTTCACTTGGCATGGGTGTTGTTTAAACTTGTTTTTGATGCAAAGAGAAAAAAAAAATATTTTTAAATTGTCATCCTTTTAACTAACAAAAGTAATACTCTAATTGAAACCAGATGATGTCATTTTATGTTTACTTTTCATTATCATGTGTTTTATATGGAAGCCCTGAACCGCAACCTAAAAAAAAAAAATCAGTAAAAAAAAAAAAAAAATCTGTAAAAAAATAAATAAAAAATCTGTAAAAAAAAAAAAATGTAGCATTTCGAGATTAAAGTCGGAATGTTTCGAGATTAAAGTCGAAATGTTTCGAGATTAAAGTCGAAATGTTTCGAGATTAAAGTCGGAATGTTTCGAGATTAAAGTCGAAATGTTTCGAGATTAAAGTCGAAACATTGTGCATTCATAACAGTGCGCGTCCACTGGCTCAGAGCGCGCGCGTGTGCGTGTGAAGTCGAACTGCCATGGATAAACCCAAAATAGTAGCTTTTTACTTTTATCTGAATTACTTATCTTACTTTATCGTTATAAAATATAATACGCCGGAATAGACTTTAGCCTATAGGAAAACCAACACGGAAAACACTTTTCAGACTGGATGGAGAAATCCAGCTTTATGAATGAATGAATGAATGAATGAATAGGGCATTTATATAGCGCTTTCATATATGCCTACACTCAAAGTGCTTTACAATCATATTAGAGAATCTCTCCTCAACCATAAGTGGTTATTAAATCTTAGGAAATCACAGGATCCGGCCAAATGATTGGATACAGAATGATGCACTTAAAATGTATCCAGGGCTTATTTACGTTGAAGAGGGAGACCGAACAGTTACTGTTGTGTTCTCGACCCAGATAGTGTTGACTAGACGAGCACGAAAACACCTCAGAAACACTGCCACTAGCACGTGTGACGTGTGTAGAATTTTGTTGAAAGCCCAGATAAAAGTAAAAAGCTACTATTTTGTGTTTATCCATGGCAGTTCGACTTCACACACACACGCGCGCTCTCTGAGCCAGTGGACGCGCGCTGTTATGAATGCACAATGTTTCGACTTTAATCTCGAAACATTTCGACTTTAATCTCGAAACATTTCGACTTTAATCTCGAAACATTCCGACTTTAATCTCGAAACATTCCGACTTTAATCTCGAAACATTCCGACTTTAATCTCGAAACATTTCGACTTTAATATTGAAACATTTCGACTTTAATCTCGAAACATTTCGACTTTAATCTCGAAATGCTAGATTTTTTTTTTTTTTTTTTACAGATTTTTTTTTTTTTTTTTTTTTTTTACAGATTTTTTTTTTTTTACAGATTTTTTTTTTTTTTTTAGGTTGCGGTTCAGGGCTTCTGTAGTTTTATATTGCTTGGGATGACATAGTTTTTAATAAAACATCGCATAAACTGTATTATTGTTTGAATCAAGATTACAAGATCTCTTCGCCCATTTTATGACAGGAAAATACGTAACTCCTCATTTATTTACTTTACTCATACAGTTTTTGTTTTATAATCCTCCATGTGGCAATTGTTAATACTAATAATAATTGTTTAATATTTTTATTTATTAACTTTTTATACTTTTAAATATTTAGATAAAACCTATTTTAAAAACAAACACTGTAAAATAAATCCTCTTTTCGGTGCTTTGGACAGGTGCATAGCAGATCTGTTTTTATATAGTGAGAGTGGTCTGGAGGGTGGAAAGGCACACAAACACAGCCACTGCTGGCTTAGATGAAGTGTTATTGCCTTGCTTCAGGGCAGAGCAGCAGTGGTCAAAGCTAGGTCCCCAGGAGGGATTTAAACTTTCTTTTTTTTTTTTTTTCTGTGTTTCCAGAGTTCACACCAGCCAGCCTTTCTCCTCTCTCCACCTGCTCTATTAGGATGTCAAAACTATGTTACTGAATATATTACCAGGGGCCAGCACACATGTTTTTACACAAAGCTGTCTTTCAGCCCACACAGTAGATATTTATTTATTATTCATGCAACAGGGGCCAGGTGACGCATTTTATTTAAAAAGCCTGAAGCAGTGTTGTTCAGACAGGATGGATGTCTACTGTGCCTGTTCTTGACACGGGAAGAAAATGTTTTGTAATGTGCACAGTACTGTAAGGGTTGGTGGTTTTGTGCACAAATCTTTATTATGTGTTATCAACTAATGTTTTATTCATGGTGTCTGTCAGCTAATGTAAGTACTGTACTAACGTAGAGACACTTCACAACACGTGGATAATTGAGTCCGACTCAGCACAGCACTAATAATAATGATGAAATAACTAATAGAAATGCACAGAGAATAACTGTTTGTGTATGTCTCCTCTAGTTTGTGGAGACATTCATGGGCAGTTCTTTGACTTGATGAAGCTCTTTGAAGTAGGAGGGTCTCCAGCCAGCACACGATACCTTTTTCTGGGTGATTATGTGGACAGAGGATATTTCAGTATTGAAGTAAGTCACTGCTATTATCTTAACACTAAATAATGCACTTCATACATTCTATTAATTTTTAAAAATTAAACAAAAAACACTAGCCGCGTTTCCACTGCCGGGCTAGGGCTGGGCCAGAGCTAACAGCGAGCCGGGCCGAGCTAGTGGCCTCGGGCCTCAAGCACCGGGCTTGCGTTTCCACTGCCGGGCCAGTAGCCCCACAGCGCTGCCCCAGACCCCACCCCTAACACGCCTTTCTGGATCAAACGTCATAAAACCCAACCCATTTCAGCGGGTATTATGAATTAATTTATTTTTTAAATTAGGAAGATAGCATTAACTCACCTGCCGTAGTGGCTGCAATAGTGTCCCGAGACCAGTACAGGCGATTCTCCATTTCAAGCAGCGATTTTTTGCGCGATATAACAAGTAGGGCTGCGGGCACGTTTTCAAGTTATTCATTAATCGTTAACCGATGCCCATCGGTTAATACTCGGTGCATAGTGTGCGCGCCGCAACCTCGAGATACAGAGTAAATTTTTAACACCTTTAATAGCCTAACTGATTGGACCCCATTTGAAACGAAATTAATTTATAGAAATAAAACGCAGCAAGTAGCCTACGGAGCAGTTAAAGCCGCATTTCCATCACCCTTCAAACTGAAATTGCCAATTGAAAATAAGCAAAACGTCCATTTCACAAAAACTCAGTGTCTGCAAATAATAATAATAATAACCATCATCATCATTATTGTAACATTTTATTAGGCTGCATATGTAGAAGACGCCTTTATCCAAAAAAGGAACAGAGCACAAATAAACACAATATTTTTGACAAATATCAGCGCATATCCAGTGTGTGTGGAGCACGCACTGATGGCTGCGAGACGCCCATGTGAACAGTTTCATTGCATTTCTTTTAGTGGAAACAACTTAAAATACTCTTTAATTTCTGGTCATACAGAAAATAATAATACATTATTCGCAAATACATTTATTTATAACAAGAAAACGTTGTGCTTTAATTAGGCTAATCAAGGCGCGCTTCATGATCTCCTTGAACTGAAGCGCGAGACCTGAAACAGCCACCGCATTCGAGTTTGTTCGTTTTAATTTGGACATTTAAAGCTTTAGTCTACAGGGGTTATATCCTTTGTAGATTAAAGCTTTAAATGTCCAATTTAAAACGAACAAATTCGAATCGAAAGCCACTATCTTCTATGTTTGCTTAATTTCTCTCTAAATGTGCATCCGGAGATGGAGATATGTTTTTAGCCGAAAATCATTTAGAAAACAATAGTTTATTAATAAACAATTAATGCCTCGTTATTTTATATTATTTTATTATCAGACACATTTATTATAGCCTATAAATCACCCATAAATCCCCTTTCTGTAGGCTGTGGTTACGTCTCTTCTCATTCAGCACTGCGGGGAAAATATCATTTCCAGGTTCTAATTTGGCCTCAGAAAACCAGTAAAATATATATTTTTTTCATATTAATTTGTCAAATATTTTAAATGTTTAAGGGGCAAAAAAAATCAAACAAATGTCTGAAAATTTGTCGATATAGCTAGCCTATATATTGTTGCGCAGCATTTGGCATAGGCCTATATGTTCAAATTAAAATGTTATGTAATTTTAAACGGTTAATCGGTTAAACATGGACATCCCTATGTGCATCTTGCTTCAGATCATAACGTTCCATAACACCGATAAACTCCGCCTTTTACCTTGAGCACGCCTCTAGCCCGAGCTGGCCCCCTCTGGCCCAAGGTATTCGACGGGCCAGAAATCCTGGCCGTTGGCCCTGAGGAAGCCCCGATCAAGCCCCGGAAGTGACAGTGGAAACGCGACTGGCCCTGGCACGCACTAGCACGGCCCGGCCCTGGCCCGGCAGTGGAAACGCGGCTACTGACCCAAATCTGTCTTTTTTTCTTTTTTTTTTCAGATTAAATCCGCTTCAGTTGTATATGTATATCTAATCATTTTGTTTTACTCTTCTTTTTGTTTTGTTTTTTTGTGTGTCCATAGTGTGTGCTGTACCTATGGGCCTTAAAAATCCTTTACCCCAAAACACTTTTTTTGCTGCGTGGGAACCACGAATGTAGACATTTAACTGAGTATTTCACTTTTAAACAGGAATGTAAGTATGACGCATCATCGATAACCATAGTCCATAACACATTAACTGTTGCATTTTGCAATATAAAACTTAAGTAAACTGTCATCCATAAGAAAAATAAATGGGAGCTGGGTCCGGTCACAGATTATATACTACCGTCTATTTTCTGGGATTTCTAGTTCACTTCCCAGCTCAGTATTTGAATTCAGACATTTTATTGGCTAATCTTAATGTTTTACACTTGTAAAAACAATTGTTTTTGGGCTGGACCAAAAAGCCTTTAACTCATTTTAAAGCTCTGTTTTTTTTGTTTTTTTAAAGTGTTTGGATGGCTTTTTTTTTAAGAGTTTCCATCAAAGAGTGAGAGTATGTTAATGTGTGGTCATTTTCTTTTCCTTCCATCTCAACTGGTCGTTCCTTCTTCATCTCTTGACAGGTAGAATTAAGTATTCGGAGCGTGTGTATGATGCGTGTATGGATGCTTTTGACTGTCTTCCCCTGGCAGCGCTCATGAACCAGCAATTCCTGTGTGTGCACGGAGGACTTTCACCTGAAATCACAAACCTTGATGACATCAGGAAAGTATGTATATAACAAACTACTGTCATTTCCCTGTTTAATGAACCAGCCTTTGATTTATTATTATATTAACACAAGTTCTTTGAAGTGCTACATGTTATTGAATGTGCAAGTAAAGTGATCATCAAGAAAAAAACAAAAAAACATTCCTACTCCTTAGTCCACCGAAAAGGGACTCTAACATTATTAACTCTCCTTTTAGACCTCAACACATTATCAGTCTCTAGCTAAAAGATACAGTGCTAATCTTGTTCATTTCCACAAAGAGGCCATAAAAAAAAAAACATTATATTCAGGGTCCTGCAGTTGATGATTAATCTCATATTAGCTCTTTTCATCACTGACTGTAATGTAATTCTGCTTTCAATAATCTGTTTCCTATGGAGAAAAATCTTTCAAAATGACCAGGTTACTGCTTCTACCTCTCTGAAGTATTTGTCCTTAGTCAATGTCTTCTCTCTATTAAATGTTCTCGTTTAAAAAGCCATTATATTGTGTTTCTTTCTCTTAAATATTAATTTTATCAGTAGGAGAAACATTTGTACCTTTCCCTCCCCATTCCCTTGGTAAGTGGAAAAATAAATACTATTAGAAAAGCAACTGCAAAAATATGAGGTGATTTAGTAAAAGCCCATCTGCAACTGTATCATGACTGAGATCCAAGGCTCTGACAATTAGGGGAAAATCCTTAACCAATTCAGATATTATCATTTACACTGAGCTGTTAATTCAGTTTAGTTTTAATCTGAGGATTATTCAGATACACTGCTTTTGTAGTTTATCCAGTGGCATCTTTTATTAGATGCCCAAGCTGTTATCAAAAAGCACGTATTATCCTTGTAGAAAAACGTTAACTTTACATTAGCAGTGACTGGCAGTATGTTAGCCTTAGTCCAATAGCAATACCTCTATAGTATATCTTCGGATTTGCCAAGAGCCTGCAGTGCAAAACTTATTTTGGCAATAAAAAAAACTACTGTCAGGATTTACTAAAGAGACACAGAGAAAAATTATATATAATTATTATATGAGTTTCCATTTCAGACGCAAAATTTATGGGAGAAGAGTATTTAAATGGTTTACTAAGGTTTGTGCTTGACAATTTACTGGTATCTGTGCCATTATTTACCACACATTAAACCGCACGCTAATTTCAGTAGATCATGCGCAGAACTTTCCACTCCCATCGGCGCTGTTTTGGAATTGCACTGTCACGCTAATTTACCCTGTTTGTCTGGCCCTAAATAAGATAAAACTTTGGTAAAATAGGTCTGGACGCTTTAATCTTGCAAATTGCTATGTTTTTCTTATGTGGCCATATTGTAAATAAAAAGGGTCCACAATATACAGATTTTATCTATTCTATTTTGATTGTTTTTTCTGTTAATAATGATTCTTTATCTAACCCGGGAGTACTCTGTAGTATATAGTGTGTTTACCTTTTCCAGTTAGACAGGTTCAAAGAGCCTCCCGCATATGGACCAATGTGTGACTTGCTTTGGTCGGACCCGCTAGAGGACTTTGGGAACGAGAAGACCCAGGAACATTTCACACACAACACAGTGAGAGGCTGCTCCTATTTCTACAGGTACCAATTGCACATCAAAGAGGAAACCAGAAAGCACTTGACAAAAGAAAACATCTTTTAACATTGAATATTATGCATTCCTAGACATGAGATTCATTGTAATAATTCGTATAGTGTGTTATGCGAGCAAATTGCACAGTGAGATAAATTAGTGAATTGACATGCCAGTTAGATTAAAAAGATTGGCTATATTTAGACATTTCCTGCCTCCTCTACATCTTTCTGAAAACCTCCATATCACAGAATAGAAATTTCATACGTTTGTCTATGAGCACGCTTATAAGAATTAAGAACCATTATCCTGTGGTGATCTATTGTTTGAATCTCTAATGACTGTTAAATAAAGATTATTTTTGTTATGTGTTGTATTTGCCTCAATAAGGAGGATTTCTTGTGCCTGCATGCCTGCTATAGAATGGCAGCAGAATGAAATTGGTTCTGCCAATTGGAAACCCATAGTTTCCACTTCCCACTGTGCAGCATTTACTAAAGTAAAGTTGACTAAGTGGATCAAGTATCCCAAGCTCATGTGATTGAGTGGAGGCGGGGCTGATTTCTATATTCATGGTTCTGTGTACTAAATGAAGCAAGGGTGTAGTTACATTGAAGCTATTTTAAGTCATGAAGATTTGATTTTGGTGATCAAAGATGAGTATTAAGGGATTTACTTACTGCTACAGTAGTATGATGATCGTGTTCTTGTATTTTGAACATTATTAAATTAAATTGCACCCCAGAACTAAAACTAGAAGCCAAGTCCATTTGCATTTATGCTGTATTTTACATCTCATTTTCCTCTTTCCTCATTCTTGTAGTTATCCTGCTGTGTGTGACTTTCTACAACACAACAACTTATTATCTATCATCCGAGCCCATGAAGCACAGGATGCTGGGTAAGTCTGGCACAAAAGCATACATCTTAGGTTGTTTTTAGTAGCATCTGGTTCGATTTGAGAGACTGGAGAGATGCAAACATTGCATTTTGAAATATTCTTTTGTCAGATGTGGTTAATTATGCTCTGACAACTGAATGAACATATTGACTATAAAAGGAAGATTAACTTGTTGGTGTTGTGATTCTCACAACACAACACTGCATTCAAGCTGAGATTGATTCATATTGCCCACTCATTTTTAAGTCGCCATCCAGCGATAACAAAGCATGTTTGTCATTTTACCTGATGGAAATCTTATGAATAGACTGTATTATGGGACAAGCCTAGCTTTTCCAGCTGAGAATGGGTCTGTTTGCTTTGGTCTTGCTGTCCAATTCTGTTGAGTCAGAGTGTTAGAGCTTTCAGCATGTTCATTGATTATGCTGAAGTCGTTGTTTGACTAGACTGTACTCTGCCAGTCTCTTGGTCCCTGATTATAGCAGCAGGGTGGTGAAAATTAAAGCAACACCAATAGAAGTTACAGTATATGCTGATTAGTAGACACTAGATTGAGAGCTACTTAGAAAGCATTAATTGCAGTGAGAGTCCTTCTAGTGCAGCTCTGGCCCAAGATCTCTTGCTTTAACAGTACAGTGGAAGCAGAAGGACTGAGATCAGAGATCCAGACTCGGCGCTCACGTAACGGAAGTCCTATTAGCAATCCTGCACAGATAATTTATAATTATTATTATGCTACAAGCAAACCGAGTCTAGAGCTCTGACGAATGAAAAGAGACATCAAAGCAATGTCGGACTAGACGAATGAAGTCTAGATTTAGACTGTGGCATTTTTGATTGAGAAAATGCTTATTGTTGGGTGATTATAGTCTCATGACTAATTGATAGCCAGAAGTTATAGGCCCACTTCACAGCCTCTTAAAACAAACAGACACTCTGACAGGAAGAGACTGATATATTGATATCAGAGGTGTAACAAAACAATTGATATGGATCATTACATCGATCAAACGTCTTAACGATCCATCGATGCCACGCGTAAAATATCGATATGAGGTACCTATATTTTGGGACTCTCCACATCCTCACATAATGTCTGTCTAAGCAAATCCGCCATTCCGGCATTTCCGTTTACTCACCATACTGTCTGCCGGTTTCTCAGCTGAAATAAACGGCTGACAAGATTAACTGAATCCTTAACACGTTTTGTCACAAAGCCGGTATTGTCCACTTTCATTGTTCCATGTTTTACAGCAGAAACTGACAAGCACTCTTGTTGTTTGTGAACACAACCCGATAAGTCCGTTTTAGCGAATCAGCGTGCAGTATTCAGGTCAGGTGTCAAGGCCGCTAGTTAGAAACCTTGCTAAAGCAGCACGTTACAGTGGTGAGGGAAAGGGTCGTTGTATTGTGTCTAATCACAATAATAAAGTGTGTCAAGCATCTATGTCAGCGGAGGAGATGAACTTAAAGATTAATCAAGTGTTTTATTATATATCATAGCAATTACTTGGTTTTGTTTAACTCTGAAACACAAAATGTGGAGTTATCTGTTTTTGCTTAAAAAACAATTTTTAATTTATTTAAAAAACATAATGAACTTTAATTTTGTGAGTAACCTCTCTGTTGTAAATGTCCCAAATGGAAGAGGGTGTGCCATTTTTAAAGAGTTGAATTAAACATTCATGTTATACGTATATTTACTATGCTTACTTTATTTTTATAATATGTTACTTTTTAAATATACCTATAGTGCATTCGTTTTTGTTTTAGTTTTTAAAACTGCTGTGCTTAAACTAATGTGGAAAGTTATGTAGAACTGAAACTAAAACCAAGTAAACAATGTAATAATAATTAAATCATGTAATATTTTTTGTTGAAATTATAATGTGGTATATTTCTGGAATTGAAGTAACTGTTAAATTACTTATGTCAGAAAAAGTCAATTGAATAATTATTTGACTGCAGGTGCTTCTGAGCTGCTGTATTATAGTTTGGAGGAGAAATATGATGTCTGCATGATAACTTATGCTTGCATTTTAATACACGAGTGTTTATTTTATTATGCGTCTTTATAACAAGTTTATAATATATATTGTCTTCGAAATAAAAATGAAATTATCTCTTCTGTTTAAATAGACAGCAGAATATTTAATCATGAATTTGACAAATATGTTTTATTTGGGTAAATAAAAGTTAAAACTGCAGTACAGAACGTGTGCCTGTTTTCTGTTTGAAATATGAAATTGCAAGTTACTTGTTGAGGTGTTTGGGGTGTGTTTCGGACTGCTTCTCTGCATGAATGAATCTGATCGCCACATCAGTGCGGATCTGTCATATCGACATGACAATATTTTCTTCTGACCAAATGAAAGCATATATGTCTTAAAATCGTTTTACTGATGGTCTTTAGATATATCGTTTGCTCAGTTAGATTCTCACATTGCAAATTATCTGCCTATTGATCTCGGAGTTGTTACAACCTCTTAAAAGCCATGACGATATTTATTCTCATTTTAGCACGGACTTAGTCACTTTTCTCTTTTTGACTGCAGGTTCTTCGCTGAGCCATCTAGATGACAAGTTTAACCGCTTGGGGTAGTCAAACATGCCTGCGCGATCATTTACTTTCTTTCCTGACATAACGACGCAACATAACAAAAAAAAAAGTCATTTTTGGTCATTCAGTTAAGAGCAGTGGTGGAATGTAACGAAGTACAAATACTTTGTTACTTTACTTAAGTACATTTTTCACGTATCTTTACTTTACTTAAGTACAATAAATAGTGCATACTTTTTACTTTTACTTCGTTACATTTTGCAGCAATTATTCTACTTTCTACTCCACTACATTTCTACAACTTCTGTTACATTTTCGTTACATTTTCTGATCAGTTTTTCCCCTGCCAAAACGTAATCTGACCATCCGTTCGTTGCACGTTTGTCTCACCAGTGACGTTTGGTTGCCATAGATACAGTATATCAACCCGGTCACACTAAATGCGTCTCACACGCAGTGTGTTTATCGTGCAACTCATACGCGAAAATTTGTTTTTACGTGCATAGGAAACACACTGTGTGTAATATATGTTTGGTTTGGTTAGGATTATGGCAAGCCAAGAGGTTCAGAATTACACCATAAATTAATCTCGTTTACTGCCAAACATAGTTATTAACATATAGTAAGGATAAGCATGATGTGTATATTGCCTAATTGCAAGCTTGTTTCAGAAATGGTGACATTTTTTTCCATCATTATTATTGAACATCATTATAGGAGTAGGCTATTAGGTTGAATGAGTTAGAATTAAATGTTTAATTAATCATTAGAAAATAGACATTAAGATAATAAATTGTTATGCAAGTACTTTTACTTTTAATACTTAAAGTACATTTAAAATAAAGTACTTTTTACTTAAGTATGGTTGTCATTGTGTTACTTCTACTTTTACTAAAGTAAATATTTATCTGGGTATTTGTACTTTTACTTAAGTACTGAGATTCAGTACTTCCTCCACCACTGGTTAAGAGTAAGACATCATTCAAAACTGTCCTTTTTTGTGCACACTCACAATAACAAAATGTTGTGTGTCTGCCGTCTCGGTGTCTGTAAACTTCTTTCTGGACTGTGTCATAAAAGTGAACTGAAACCCAGTGTATACGTGCCTTACAGACATGATAAATATGTCTATAGAAAGCTTTGAATGTATACTTTTAAATGAACCAATTTAAAACAAAAACAAATATATTCTCTAATTATGTAACCACCTAGGTACCATCTTTTTTCAAGCAACTGTATCCTCAGCATGCCATATAGTAGTCTTCTTTCTGTTTACGGACTTGACATAACCACTCAAAGACAGATGACGTTAAAATGACATTTCCTGCAAAATCATCAAAAAATTATTAATCATTTTTATAAGCGTACCATTGCCAAACTGGTAAGATAAGAAAAAAACTATTTGTTTCCAGCCCTTATGGTTAAAAGTTATGACCCAAAATTCAAATCACCATGTAATAGCACCACCAAGTGTCAGACAGGTGTGTGTCTATGCGCCTGAGTAGTGGTGCACGATTGGACCATCCTGCCAGGTTTGGGGTCGTTTGGGGTCTTACAGTTTACGCTCTCTGATGCCCTAGTTACAACTTAGGTGCGTGGACCTAATGAAGAAATGTAATCATTGTCTTGATGTTTATTCTGAGGAAAGTGATGATGATGATGATGTTTTCTTTTTTTACCCACAGTTATCGCATGTACAGAAAGAGTCAAACTACGGGCTTCCCATCTCTCATCACCATCTTCTCAGCTCCCAACTACTTAGATGTCTACAATAACAAAGGTATTATGCACACACATCTCTGAATGGTGCATGTGTGAGTAGACAGCAGGTCAGATGTCCAGATGTTTCCTGCAGTGTCTCTGCTGAGCTACAAGATGGACAGACCCAAGTTAGTTAGTGTGATGGTTGTGACCAGAATGGAAAAGGACAGAGGCAGCAAAGTGTTGCAAAACAACAATTTAGGGGGTTATTTTCAAGAGTGGAACTCACAAAATATGTTGCAGTTGCAACCCTACCAAAAATAAACCGAAACATAAAGGAAAAAAAGACACTTCAAACAAAATTATATAATAAAGAGTTGTCACTGCTTCTGCCCCTCAGAGTCTACAGTATACAGTCTAAAATCAAAATGTACAGACATATAAATAAACTTTCTGTGAAACAATCACAGAATATGACAGAGCTTGTTTTAAAATGAAAAACACTGGAATGAGTTTGCAAAGTGATTCTCTATTCTCTCTGCCTGGTTTTCTTTACATTAGTGCTATTTTGGACAGATTGTTTTGGATTGTACTGGACCTTTGGAATGAAAACTTCCCCAGAGTTTAGGTGCTTAAAATGATCTGGTCAGAACAGAGAAGTGAAGTTGGGTTAAAGGGTCAGAATAGAAATTTCCGCCTACCAGGGTACCAGGTAGATTGTTGACGCTGCAATAAACTCCTGACTTCTAAGATCATCTAACTTCATGCCATAAATGACGATAATGATGCAATTTCACGTGCTTAAGTCATTTATTTGCATTAAATTGTTTTAACGCGTTAAGGATCTTGAATTAATCACATGCATTAACGCGTTAACATTGACAGCCCTTTTAACACATCTCATCAAACCTACAGTATAGGGTAAGTTTACACATCAATTACTCCAGTCTTCAGGGTCACACGATATTTTAGAAATCATTCCGATATGCTGATTTGGTGCTCAAATAACTTGAAACCTTTGCTGCTTATTATTTTTGTAGAAACCGTGATTTTCATGATTCTTTTTTATGAATATAAAGTTCAAAAGAACAGCCTTTTTTTATTTAATCAGTATATACATTTTATTTATCCACCCCTATTTTTATTTATTTATTTTGTTGGGGGTTGAAAACCCTAATTCGTTCAACCATTCTTCATTTTTATAGATGGATTATAAGCAAAGATATGTGCATTTCATTGTTATCACTGCATTTTTGGTCTGCTATTCCCTCAATTTTCCTCTCTGAAGGCCAGTTGGACCAGCAAAACTGAATTATTCCTTCAAGTCTAAATTAAGTATGTTAAGAGTGTGGAGGAGGGGTGAAGATCGAACCTTTTTATACACCAAATGAAGTCTGGACACGAGCGTGTGAGGAGATTGATGGCCAATCGACTGGCGCTGTAACTCGAGCCCGGTGGGGGGAAGCCCAGGATATCCATCACTCCAAAGGGTTGCCAGATTGAGCACCAGCCGTCCATCATATGCTGACCATGAGCACCACAGCCCTGACTGTGCAAATAAGAGTCAATCAAGCAACCCCTGACACGGCACAAAAAAATTCTGCGGCAAGAACAACACACAAATGACAGTCAGCTCTTCACTGGTCTGGCAAGGTTTTCTAGCGTTGTTGAACGTGTAACTGTTGTGTGGCTCTCATTATGGAGAATAGGAGAAAGCAGCAGGGTGATGGACACCGTCTCTGTATTGATTCAAATGCAGAGGGTTCCTTCATCTGTTGATGGCACAGTCCTGACAAATCGAAATAAGAAATTTTGCAGATTCCTTCCTTTGATCATTTTTGTTGAAATTGCCAGATGTTGGATATTGGCGAAAGCTTTAGGGGTACATAATCCGAATGTCGTGGTATTTCATTACTATTGCTTGAAGCATTTATCATTGCATAGGTCTTGTTACCATGACAACGTAGCAGGTCATGGATCACTGGTTAAGCTTGTGTGGGCCTGGAAGGCTTTGGCACAGCAGGGTTGGTTGTGACTGGTGTGCAGGAATGAAGGGAAGGATAAAGTGAATATGCCAGATGAAAGAGAGGAGAACTCTTGTCATCATTTTGATTGTTGCTCTGAAGTGGGAGTTCCTCACACCAGTGATTTCCCCTATAGGAACAGATTTCAGCAACCCTGTTTTTTTATGAAGCTATGCAGTAATCTAACTGATTATTTAAAGTCATGTTGATCTTATATGTAAGTTGAAGTGGAACCTAAATGTATTCTTCATTTTTCTTGAAATTTTATCATGAAATAATTAAAATATAGCCAATGGCCGTCTCTTAATGACATATCTAGATTTCAGTCTGTTCATTTCATCAACCATGGACAACTACAGTAAGTGTATATTTAAAATATGACATCACATTCAATTGTGACAGTGGAATTACATGCTATATTTAATCTGAAACACTTTTTTTAAAAGTAGTCTTTCTACATGTTGTTTTATTAACCAAGTTGGTAAACAGAATATGTATTATTTAAAAAAATAAAATCATATATTGCACTGCTGGACAATGTAAGTGAATTGCAAAAAACACTGGGACTGGGTGGTAATTAAAATGGTGCAGTTGGTTTGTGATTTAAAATGCAGAGAGACATCTAGTGGTAGTGGACTGCATACAAATATAAATCTTTTTCACTAGACTTTTTCCATTTTCCTCTTCCTTTCTAGTTTATTCCAAGGAAACATTTTAATGTTTAAAGTTTGTGTTGTTGGAAGGGAAGTTAGGTGTTTCTCTCACTCTGTCAGGCACTTTAAGGTCAGCCTTTCTGAGGCATTTATGGTGTGGACCATCACCTAATTATAGACTGAGGAAAGATAATATTTTATGTAATTAATAGCAATGTTGCTTTATCTGATCACATATCCTGCTAAGATGTATAGGCAGTGGACCGTGAGTGACATTTAAGGCGTGTTTATGTTCAGTGTGCTTTTATGTCTGGTATTTGACATGTGATTGACACCTGCTAGCCACTCCATGTTTGACGACCTGCTATTCTCAAACACCACTAAGATGATGGGACAGGGATGTCCCCCTCTGTGAGTTGTGATGTGTGGTGTCAACTTTCGACAGATCTAGGGCATGCGCACATTGGTCGCCACATCAACAGGATTGATCACATGGACCAGGAAAATGTCATTAAAAATACATGACATAGGAGATAAAAGTAAAATTCTGCTTTGTCAAATTATATGTGGAGATCTTTATAGTATTTCCCCTTAAAAAAATACTGTGGCTGTACCTTGAAGCATCGATGATAATAACGTGTGCTTGATGGTACTGTTTTCCTTATTTTAAGCGATTCAAATTCCTTTGTTTTGGTAGTTCTAGGACAATTTTGTAACCACAAAAGGTGGAGTTCCACATCCATTATGTGTTTTGTCATTTAAACATGCAAGTGAGGGAGAGAGGGAGGGAGTCTGTTGTACGTCTGAGATAGTGTTGAGATGTGATGTAGGGTTTGGCAGAATCCAGCTGTATCAGTTATTCACTGTATCATTTTCCCATACTCTCTCTTTATGCTTTCTCTTCTTTTTGTACCTCTCTTCCTTATACAGCTGCTGTGCTGAAATATGAGAATAATGTCATGAACATTCGACAGTTTAACTGTTCCCCTCATCCTTACTGGCTGCCTAACTTCATGGATGTCTTCACTTGGTCTTTGCCCTTCGTTGGGGAGAAAGGTAAACCATTTGCCTTCAACAGATTTTATGTGGCATAAAATCCTCAATAAGTGCAGCGAACAAACTCTCCATTTTTCTTGTTCCCCGTAGTGACTGAGATGCTGGTAAATGTCTTGAGCATCTGCTCCAATGATGAGCTGACCACTGATGAAGAGATAGATGGTAAGAAATTCAGGCGTACACAAAGCAAGCACATGCATCATCCTGTTTCCATATAACATTACAATAAGTTTGAAAGTAAAGTGCATGGTTGGGTTCACAAGAGGGTGCCCTCCATCTATTCCTTCTAAATAAATCTGGAATATTAATGGACCATTTGGCAAGGCAAGGCAAGTTTATTTATATAGCACATTTCAAAGTGCTTTACATCAAAAAAACTAAAAAAAAAAAAAAAAATTAAACATTTGCCCTTAAGTTATTTAGATGCTGCTGGCCTTACAACTCAAAATGACCTGATTCTTTTATGATCTCCTTGTTAGAGAAAACTATTTACTTTCATTTTATTTGGGGGAAAAGTGTCTTTTAAATGACAGTCAGTAGCTAGCTGATGTTTAAATCCAATGCAAAGCATACCAACAAAATGTAAGACATTAATAGGTGGTTTGCAGTCACGTGATTGTGTTGACGCGCGGAATGCAGAAGGAGGGCAAGGAGTGAAGAGCGCAATGGATGAGATGGAGGAAAATCCGTACTGTACTACTTAAGACGCTATTACAAGAGAAATATATAAACAGAAAATCGAAACATATGTAGGACGTGATCCTTACGTTATGAAGAGGACCGATTTTCAACTGAATTGAGAGATTTGCCTGCCATCGAGGCTGTAAATATCAGCAACTAACTCGTCTTACAGACATACTTTGACTTTACAAAGTTCGGAAACTGGTACGTTACACAAACAGCCACATAAGTGTATTTAAACACCTGAATAATGTAATCATAAGCCACATAAATAATGTATTAACTCAAATTTGACGAAGTGATCACTGCACACACACACACAGGCATTTTCCCATTCGACCCATAAATGCCATTTCCAATTTCTTGTATTTCCCCCCCTTATGAACAACAACTTTGGGCACACGATAAAAACTCCTCGTGGTTTGATCGATTTGAGCAACCATAAACGACGCAAAACATAGGCATTTTGAGTTTGTTATAGTGATTCCTAATGTAGAAAATCACTTCCTGCCCTCCATCTGCTTTTCGCGCCATGGCAACGCAGTGGCGTGACGTCACGTGAAAACAAGCTATAGACTCACTTATACACATCTGCATGAAATGCACCATATGGAGTACCTTTCTCTTCCTAACAACTTTTATGTCAATTTTAAAGGTGCGGAATGTTATATTACAGCTAATGGTTGAAATGGATAATGCAGTCAAAATTCAATTCAAAATTTAGTTTTGAGTTGTTTCCACCTCCTCAGATTCAGTTCACACTCATGTTGCCGGATTGAGAGGACGTAACAGGAACGAGCACATTTGACAATGGAATGCGATAAGCCTTATGTATTAGCGGCAGCTATAAATGTGATACGATCTGAGAAAACTCACCACGTGGTGAAACTTGACGTATTACAGGTTTTGAGGCCATATTAAAGCTGGGTTCAAGTCCTTTCCAAATCTGTTTTTATTTCATTTATCATTTGTCTGTATCAAAAGTTTTAGTTATCTGAAGTCGGCTAATTGCTATGATTTTCAGAAATTGAATTTTGAGAAAAACAGGTTTACTTAATGGACTGGCACTCCCTTTTTTCATATCACATATTTTAGTAATCATCTTAGATTAGGTGTTATTCGAAAGCTTACGAACTCAAAATTCAACCTGTGAAAACTCTGATGTTCTCTTGTGCTCCGCATCACACCACATGATAACGCTGGATAAAAAATAAATAAATTAAAACTTGCGGGCTGTTTTAGTTCACCCAGGACGGGACTTTATTCTGTTATGTGGTTTATTTTGATAGGTGAACTGTCTTTTTTTAGTGTTAAGAGAAGGAGAGTTTAAGAGAAGGAGAGAAAAAAATAATGTTTTTTTGCCCCTCCGGTCCGTCTGCGTGTTTTTAAAGAGAAACAGTCTTTTCAGCTGGACATTATAAATCGCTGTATTTTTCAGCTCTAAACTAGTGAATGTTCCCAAGATATATTCAGAGATGATAAACAAGACCTTACTGAAAACGTACCAGCGCGACATCCGACGGGTTTTCCCAGATCGCATCACAAATGTTTTTTTTTTTGTTTTTTTTTTGATGAGGCTTCTTAAGTCAGAATCTGTGATCTTGACCCAGTTCGCTTGCTGGCTTTCATGGCCACAATTCGCTGTGTCACCAACTGGCAACCCAGGATTTCCGGAGAAACTAGTATTTTAACTTTTAGCACGTTTCCTAAATCTCAGCAAACATATTGCATACAAAAAATTTAATATAGTTCCTTTAAAGGGATACTCCACTTTTTTGGAAATAGTCTCATTTTACAACTCCCCCAGAGTTAAACAGTTGGGTTCTACAATTTTCGAGTCCATTCAGCCGATTTTCTGATATTTAGAAGAATTTCGGTAACCAGACAGTTTCTGGTCTCATTGACTTCCGTAGTAGGAAAAAAATATACTATGGAAGTCAATGAGACCAGAAACTGCCTGGTTACTGATATTCTTCTAAATATCAGACAATCGGCTGAATGGATTCAAACTCTGGGGGAGTTGTAAAATGAGCCTATTTCCAAAAAAGTGGAGTATCCCTTTAAGGTATAAGCAAAATAATTTCATAATTGAATTCTTTTTTAATATATATTTTTTGTCATCAGTGAAAGTTTGGTTTGACAATGCATTCATTTCAGAAAATAGAATATATTTTTGCTTTATTGACAGCAGAGCGTGTGGAAGCGAGAACATCTGAGTTATAAATGTTAGTGCAGAATTTTAAATATTTCTTATTAATTTTCTTATCATAACATTACTTTGTTTGCATTTTTTTTAATTACAAATGAAAAAGATTATTCAGATTTGTTGTGTGGTCTCAGACTTTGAATGAAATAATCAAAGAGCAAAGACTTGGATTATTACTTTAAATATACAATTTTGTTTTTATTTTTTCTACCATACAGCCAAGGTAAGAAAAAAAAATGCAATTAATTGCCATTCCAAATAAACATAAACTGTCAGATGACAAATAAACGATTGACCAGAAATCTTTGAAGAGTTCAAGCTTTGGTAAAGCACAAACTTATAAACACTAACATCTCATCATGCTCTACACTGTTACTCTCTCCGACAGTTTTTTTTTTTTTTTTAATGCATTTAATAATCTTTATTTTGTTTCTCTTTTGTTATTTCTTTTTCTCACTCATTTTGTCCATCTCTTTCCCTCTCAAATATTGCTTCATCTAATGAATCTCTTTCTCTTTTTTTCAGAGTTCTTTAAAGCATTTCTTATCTTTTATTTCTTCGATGGATGCGCTTTTTTGCCACTTTTCTCTCTCTTTCTCTCTGTCATTCCTCAGCCATTCATTGATCATTCTTCTGTTCTTTTTCTGTTTCTTCTGGGGGTGTATCTTGAGAAGGACAGCTAATATATGGGCCCAAGAAAGGTACAACCTCCATGACATCCAATGCGGTGTCATGCCTCTTGTTTGTACCTTTTTCTAGTTAGTTGATTAAGCTAACACCAAAAAAATCACTAATGAACCTACTTATAATATCAATAGGTACTAATTCTTTTGTTTCATGCACCCTGGTCACCATGAACTGGATGAGTAGTTGTTTTTCAAACTATTAAAAGGCCATTGCTAGTTGCGTGTGAATTCCTTGCACTGTTTGAAAAGACAAGAATTTCGTTTACTAAGTGGGGTGAGTATGCAATCAGTCAGACCACTAACATTTTTTCTGAAATTAGAGACACTGATGTGAATATAAGAGTATGTGAACCTTTGTGAATTGTTTTACAGTTCTCAGAACCTCAACAGTGCCTTCATCTTATATATTCTATCGTTCACACCAATTCATATCACATTGTCATCATTTTCCATAGTTTTTTTTTTTTTTTTGCCATTTTCCATGTTCTCCACCTCTGTATAAAAACAGTGATCCCAAAATGTATTTAAACTAGTGATGTCCAAAAAAACATCTACTCAGTTGCTTGCTTGAATGACTGAAAAACTAGTATTAAACAAGCCCTGGATAACTCGTGGTCGACCATGGTTCCTAGGGGTCCTTTCCTTTACATAAGTTCTTATGTACAAAAAAGTTGGACAGAGCTTAAAAGTATGTAACAGAATGTGGGGCTCTAGAAAGCGTAACTCTTTTTAACTCGACACAATAACGTTGACATTTGTTGTAACACAGCAGCCTAAGATGTTTTTCTGATCATTACGTGTTTAGGGGCTGTAACCCATGCTTAAAATTTTGAAACGAACTAAAAATCTAAAGTGAATTGACCTCACTAATCTAATTTTTGGAATGATGTAACTCCTAATTAGGACACAGAAGACGCACTTAAAAGTTAAATAGTTTTAAAGGCACAATATGTAGTTTTGGTTTTTTTTTTTTCGTCACAAGAGACCGCAGTTTCCAACAATTACAAAGGCGTAGGTTTATGACAACAGTGATGAGCTGAATGATGGGACTTGCTGTCAAGCTAATGTTTATGGATGAGTGCAAACATTCATGTTTTTTAACATTACAGTGGTATGAAGCAGGTCGCGATTGCTAAAGAGACAGATATCACACGCGAGTCCCGCGGATATAAAGGCATAAGGACATTTAATTCTACCGAACAACCGCAAGTGCTGGATTACTCACACAGGTCAGTTTATTAGACGAATTAAACTTGTGAGGTAACGCAGCGCCGCTTCACTTGGTCTAACGTTACACTATCACACTAAACGGCATTTAAATGTGTGTTGAAAGTTATAATGTTATACTACGTGTTAGTTCGTTTGCTATATGAAACTAGCAGTAACGTTGAGCTAAATCAACATTAGAATAACATACTGACCATATTCTAACATTTCATCATGTTGAGCTAACGTTATATAACATTGATTTGTTTTATGTACATTTGCTCACCTGTCTAAAGCGTCAAGTCTTGAATTGTGAAGCTCTGTTGAGTCCAAGTTAGTCGCGGACGTGGAGCTCTCGACGTCTCACAAACGCCACGCTGATATTGATCCTCCAGTTCTCCTTGTTTGTCCCAAAGTCTGCTTGCTACGGTCTATGTTTGAAAGAAACAAGAACTGTGTGCCGCTAAACATTACGCACTATGCAGTTGTCCACGTCTGTCACCATGGTTACGCCATGGCTATAGCAGTATGAAAGGAAAGCGAGGATATCACGGATATCGCGTCATTGACAGGCGACATTTTTTTCCGGGATGGCCACATATTTAAAATTGGAATTTCTCTAAAATAAAAAATAAAAATCTTTCGAGACTTTTGGTATATTGTAAGTACACAACTGCAGGAAATATATCACACTGTGTGTGTGCAAGTGATTTTAGGATATTTTATAAAAAAGTTCTGACATATTGTACCTTTAACAGTGACTTCATTTTAGGACTGTATCACCAAAGCTTAAACAAATATAACATTCATTCAAACACTCAAAAATGTCTATGCTGCAACCTGTTCATATGCAAGACACTCCCTTGTGTTCGTTATTTTCTCATCACACTGTTGTCTATATTCTTACCTTGACAAACTAGGTAGAATCTAAATTAAAACCAACAAGGTTCTTCTCTTTAGCATGATCAACCTAACCATATCCATATCCATGACTGTAAGGATCGATAGCAGGCTAACAGAATGCTTAGCATGCATTTCAGTCCTGAGATGTGGGCCACTGTGAGGATCTCTATTGATCTGCCCTTAGTGTGCTGAAACAGCACGTTCTGCCAACTGAGTTTCCCCTGCAGTCAACAGTCTGGGTGATTACTCTCCAAAGGAAGTGTTCACCCAATGTATTCATTTGTTTTATCTGGACATTAAAGGCAGGATGTGATTATGGCTTGTGAATGTTTGAAATTGTGAGGTTTGGAGATTAAGTGGCTGGTTGTGTTTTAATGAAGTGATTCCTCAAGCATGTATGTAAGGGACTCTTCAAGCATGTTTGTTTTTGTTTGTAAACTGTTATGTAACACTGACATGTGTGTGTGTGTGTCACATAGGTGCCACAGCTTCTGCGCGCAAGGAGGTCATCCGAAACAAGATCCGTGCCATTGGAAAGATGGCTCGAGTTTTTTCAGTTCTTCGGTAAGATTACTTTGTGTACATGTGCAAAATGGAATTAGACAAAAGTGCACACATCCTGCATGCAAAAAGCTCAGTAGGGGAGCTCAATTACAAAAAAACTAAACTGTAAGCAAAAAGCTCAGTAGAGCCTAGTTCACACTACATGATTTGAAAATGTTGGCTGAACTGTGCAGTTCACATTACATGACTTGCTCTCAGTGAAATCATGAGTGTTCAAGTTGTTTAGCTGTTCACACCACACAACACAACGTGATTGATCCACAACAGGAGGTAACTCACTACACGAGTTAACAACGCACTGCATAGAGATACAACCACGATCGGATGATAAGAGCATATCATTTGTGACTCAATGAGAGCTGTTTCAGTACTATAGTACGGTCTAAATCCTGAAAATAATCAAACAAATAACGAGTTGACAACAACACGATTCTATCTGGTCTAGAAACCATGTTTTGGAACGAAAACCCACGCAATAAAACGAACCAGAAATGACGCGAAACTACAGAGAAGAACATAACACGCGAATATGGACGTCAGACAGAAACTAGTGCTGCACACTGTTTGCTCGACGATCTGCTCTGAGAAAAAAAATGCAAAAAAGAAAAAGTAAGATTTACCTGGTGTCCTCAACCCATGCGTTGCTATGATTGGCTGTACTCATGAACATCACTGAGATTGAGTCGCGCGACTGCTCGAGATATCTAGCAGGCTAGATATTTTTCTGAGCTCGGTGACCTGTCTGCGAGGTGTCTGCGAGCTGTCTTTGATGCGTTGTTGGCTCTTTCACACTAACGGATTGGCGAGCGTTAATCGTCCGCTAATCGCCCGCGATTTGCACGCGATAACACCCTGACTTGTCGGCGACTCAACGATTTGCAAATCGGGCTTAAATCGGGCTTAAAATCACGTAGTGTGAACTAGGCTTAGGCCACCCTTAAAATATTCTTGTTTGCCGTAACCTGACCGACCCTGTCAATTTAGGGCCGACCCAATTTTTATTTTTTTTTCCTTTTAGTCCGACCGACTTGCCGGTTGTAACTTGCGTTCAGACAGACCGATTTTTTTTTTATTTTTTTTTACTCTTCAAACGACTAATTCAAATTCAATAAAATAATTAATTATATTTTAGTTAGTATTGTGAAAGAACTTACGTTCTTTCTTTTAAATAAAAACCCGTGGCGTCATACAGTCAAATCGATTATGTTTACATTGGTTTAACGTTACGCGTGTCATAGCCTATATCATATGGCTTGTTCGCTCGTTTCATTCAGTGTTCCGCTTGGTAAACCCGGTTTTAAACGGGCAAAGGGCTGAATATCAACCATTTTCTATATATAATAATAATAATATTAAACAATTTGTCTGTGATGCAATTTTGCTATTCGCAGTCCAGAAGAGAGAGCGATCTCTCACCCGGAGCCACAGCGCGCACAGCACGACAGCCCTGCTTAATGAGTGACAATGAGGACAGAACGTGGTTACCTACACTTTAGATCTGGGATATTATTCTAATTGTATAGATTTCTGCTTTCAAAGATTATAAAAAGAAGATATTTGAGACGAAGCCATTACAGACGCATTCTGTCTAGCGCAACTTTCCCTTCACAGCGTTGCGCTGTCATTTCTTCCTAAAGCCCAAACGTACCGTCAGAATCAGCACGATCAGTGATTGTTGTAAAATGCAGTCTGTACTGTTGCTAAACTGCGGACGCGTTCAATCATTAAAAGAGCTGTTAAAAGCACAAAAGTCTGCGCAAAGAGACGCTGTTAACAAAGCGACGCGAGCTCCGAAATGCACTAAAACGAGACAAGAAAACTAGGCTATATCCTCATTTTGGGCTTCATGTGCGCATCTAAACTATCAAATATACATAAAATATAAAAATGATCTGCTCTGAGATTCATTTAAACACAGTTTATGTCTTAATTGGACGTAAATAGTTGGGAGAAAATGATGGTGCATCAGTCATCTATTACAGTAGAGTTCTGCATTCGGTATTAAAGGGGCAGTAGTCTAATAAACATGTGACGATTGAGCCAATGCGAATCAAACAACAAAAGGCAGATAAAAATCACTCACAGCTCTTGAATGAATAACTTAAACTTTAATAAGCATTAATCTAACTATGATAAACTATGCAGTGTCATTTTACATTTGATTACTAATTAAATTTCTTTTCAGACAGAGCAACACACTTAACTGAAAAGTAGCTAATTTTAGACCTTCCTGAAATTAAAGCACTGTGTATATAGGCTAATTTGTATCTAATTTGTAATTGTATTCTTTGTTTGACCATGTGTTTTGTACTTGTTTTTGCTTATCTCATGTATATGCATAACAAATATATTTTATTCATTTTGTGACTGGCCTAAAATGTAACCGGTTGTAGGTTGCATTAACACCTAGCGGTGCATGCAGAGTTTGAAGACAGTCAGTGACGTCACAATATGCATTTTTTTTTTTTAAATTCACGATCACCATGACCAAAATTGTACTTTTTTTTTTTACACTGAATCTTGAAAAAAAAAATATAGACCTACTACCGACCCCTTTTTTTAAAAAAAATTGCTGTTACTGCAAACCAAAATATTTTTAAGGATGGCCTTAGGGGGTGCCCAATAACAAAAAAAAAAAAACCTAA
>NW_024121155.1:6077528-6122598 GCF_016745375.1 Pimephales promelas
TTTGTACTTTTACTTAAGTACTGAGATTCAGTACTTCCTCCACCACTGGTTAAGAGTAAGACATCATTCAAAACTGTCCTTTTTTGTGCACACTCACAATAACAAATGTTGTGTGTCTGCCGTCTCGGTGTCTGTAAACTTCTTTCTGGACTGTGTCATAACAGTGAACTGAACCCAGTGTATACGTGCCTTACAGACATGATAAATATGTCTATAGAAAGCTTTGAATGTATACTTTTAAATGAACCAATTTAAAACAAAAACAAATATATTCTCTAATTATGTAACCACCTAGGTACCATCTTTTTTCAAGCAACTGTATCTCAGCATGCCATATAGTAGTCTTCTTTCTGTTTACGGACTTGACATAACCACTCAAAGACAGATGACGTTAAAATGACATTTCCTGCAAAATCATCAAAAAATTATTAATCATTTTTATAAGCGTACCATTGCCAAACTGGTAAGATAAGAAAAAAACTATTTGTTTCCAGCCCTTATGGTTAAAAGTTATGACCCAAATTCAAATCACCATGTAATAGCACCACCAAGTGTCAGACAGGTGTGTGTCTATGCGCCTGAGTAGTGGTGCACGATTGACCATCCTGCCAGGTTTGGGGTCGTTTGGGGTCTTACAGTTTACGCTCTCTGATGCCCTAGTTACAACTTAGGTGCGTGGACCAAATGAAGAAATGTAATCATTGTCTTGATGTTTATTCTGAGGAAAGTGATGATGATGATGATGTTTTCTTTTTTACCCACAGTTATCGCATGTACAGAAAGAGTCAAACTACGGGCTTCCCATCTCTCATCACCATCTTCTCAGCTCCCAACTACTTAGATGTCTACAATAACAAAGGTATTATGCACACACATCTCTGAATGGTGCATGTGTGAGTAGACAGCAGGTCAGATGTCCAGATGTTTCCTGCAGTGTCTCTGCTGAGCTACAAGATGGACAGACCCAAGTTAGTTAGTGTGATGGTTGTGACCAGAATGGAAAAGGACAGAGGCAGCAAAGTGTTGCAAAACAACAATTTAGGGGGTTATTTTCAAGAGTGGAACTCACAAAATATGTTGCAGTTGCAACCCTACCAAAAATAAACCGAAACATAAAGGAAAAAAAGACACTTCAAACAAAATTATATAATAAAGAGTTGTCACTGCTTCTGCCCCTCAGAGTCTACAGTATACAGTCTAAAATCAAAATGTACAGACATATAAATAAACTTTCTGTGAAACAATCACAGAATATGACAGAGCTTGTTTTAAAATGAAAAACACTGGAATGAGTTTGCAAAGTGATTCTCTATTCTCTCTGCCTGGTTTTCTTTACATTAGTGCTATTTTGGACAGATTGTTTTGGATTGTACTGGACCTTTGGAATGAAAACTTCCCCAGAGTTTAGGTGCTTAAAATGATCTGGTCAGAACAGAGAAGTGAAGTTGGGTTAAAGGGTCAGAATAGAAATTTCCGCCTACCAGGGTACCAGGTAGATTGTTGACGCTGCAATAAACTCCTGACTTCTAAGATCATCTAACTTCATGCCATAAATGACGATAATGATGCAATTTCACGTGCTTAAGTCATTTATTTGCATTAAATTGTTTTAACGCGTTAAGGATCTTGAATTAATCACATGCATTAACGCGTTAACATTGACAGCCCTTTTAACACATCTCATCAAACCTACAGTATAGGGTAAGTTTACACATCAATTACTCCAGTCTTCAGGGTCACACGATATTTAGAAATCATTCCGATATGCTGATTTGGTGCTCAAATAACTTGAAACCTTTGCTGCTTATTATTTTTGTAGAAACCGTGATTTTCATGATTCTTTTTTATGAATATAAAGTTCAAAAGAACAGCCTTTTTTTATTTAATCAGTATATACATTTTATTTATCCACCCCTATTTTTATTTATTTATTTTGTTGGGGGTTGAAAACCCTAATTCGTTCAACCATTCTTCATTTTTATAGATGGATTATAAGCAAAGATATGTGCATTTCATTGTTATCACTGCATTTTTGGTCTGCTATTCCCTCAATTTTCCTCTCTGAAGGCCAGTTGGACCAGCAAAACTGAATTATTCCTTCAAGTCTAAATTAAGTATGTTAAGAGTGTGGAGGAGGGGTGAAGATCGAACCTTTTTATACACCAAATGAAGTCTGGACACGAGCGTGTGAGGAGATTGATGGCCAATCGACTGGCGCTGTAACTCGAGCCCGGTGGGGGGAAGCCCAGGATATCCATCACTCCAAAGGGTTGCCAGATTGAGCACCAGCCGTCCATCATATGCTGACCATGAGCACCACAGCCCTGACTGTGCAAATAAGAGTCAATCAAGCAACCCCTGACACGGCACAAAAAAATTCTGCGGCAAGAACAACACACAAATGACAGTCAGCTCTTCACTGGTCTGGCAAGGTTTTCTAGCGTTGTTGAACGTGTAACTGTTGTGTGGCTCTCATTATGGAGAATAGGAGAAAGCAGCAGGGTGATGGACACCGTCTCTGTATTGATTCAAATGCAGAGGGTTCCTTCATCTGTTGATGGCACAGTCCTGACAAATCGAAATAAGAAATTTTGCAGATTCCTTCCTTTGATCATTTTTGTTGAAATTGCCAGATGTTGGATATTGGCGAAAGCTTTAGGGGTACATAATCCGAATGTCGTGGTATTTCATTACTATTGCTTGAAGCATTTATCATTGCATAGGTCTTGTTACCATGACAACGTAGCAGGTCATGGATCACTGGTTAAGCTTGTGTGGGCCTGGAAGGCTTTGGCACAGCAGGGTTGGTTGTGACTGGTGTGCAGGAATGAAGGGAAGGATAAAGTGAATATGCCAGATGAAAGAGAGGAGAACTCTTGTCATCATTTTGATTGTTGCTCTGAAGTGGGAGTTCCTCACACCAGTGATTTCCCCTATAGGAACAGATTTCAGCAACCCTGTTTTTTTATGAAGCTATGCAGTAATCTAACTGATTATTTAAAGTCATGTTGATCTTATATGTAAGTTGAAGTGGAACCTAAATGTATTCTTCATTTTTCTTGAAATTTTATCATGAAATAATTAAAATATAGCCAATGGCCGTCTCTTAATGACATATCTAGATTTCAGTCTGTTCATTTCATCAACCATGGACAACTACAGTAAGTGTATATTTAAAATATGACATCACATTCAATTGTGACAGTGGAATTACATGCTATATTTAATCTGAAACACTTTTTTTAAAAGTAGTCTTTCTACATGTTGTTTTATTAACCAAGTTGGTAAACAGAATATGTATTATTTAAAAAAATAAAATCATATATTGCACTGCTGGACAATGTAAGTGAATTGCAAAAAACACTGGGACTGGGTGGTAATTAAAATGGTGCAGTTGGTTTGTGATTTAAAATGCAGAGAGACATCTAGTGGTAGTGGACTGCATACAAATATAAATCTTTTTCACTAGACTTTTTCCATTTTCCTCTTCCTTTCTAGTTTATTCCAAGGAAACATTTTAATGTTTAAAGTTTGTGTTGTTGGAAGGGAAGTTAGGTGTTTCTCTCACTCTGTCAGGCACTTTAAGGTCAGCCTTTCTGAGGCATTTATGGTGTGGACCATCACCTAATTATAGACTGAGGAAAGATAATATTTTATGTAATTAATAGCAATGTTGCTTTATCTGATCACATATCCTGCTAAGATGTATAGGCAGTGGACCGTGAGTGACATTTAAGGCGTGTTTATGTTCAGTGTGCTTTTATGTCTGGTATTTGACATGTGATTGACACCTGCTAGCCACTCCATGTTTGACGACCTGCTATTCTCAAACACCACTAAGATGATGGGACAGGGATGTCCCCCTCTGTGAGTTGTGATGTGTGGTGTCAACTTTCGACAGATCTAGGGCATGCGCACATTGGTCGCCACATCAACAGGATTGATCACATGGACCAGGAAAATGTCATTAAAAATACATGACATAGGAGATAAAAGTAAAATTCTGCTTTGTCAAATTATATGTGGAGATCTTTATAGTATTTCCCCTTAAAAAAATACTGTGGCTGTACCTTGAAGCATCGATGATAATAACGTGTGCTTGATGGTACTGTTTTCCTTATTTTAAGCGATTCAAATTCCTTTGTTTTGGTAGTTCTAGGACAATTTTGTAACCACAAAAGGTGGAGTTCCACATCCATTATGTGTTTTGTCATTTAAACATGCAAGTGAGGGAGAGAGGGAGGGAGTCTGTTGTACGTCTGAGATAGTGTTGAGATGTGATGTAGGGTTTGGCAGAATCCAGCTGTATCAGTTATTCACTGTATCATTTTCCCATACTCTCTCTTTATGCTTTCTCTTCTTTTTGTACCTCTCTTCCTTATACAGCTGCTGTGCTGAAATATGAGAATAATGTCATGAACATTCGACAGTTTAACTGTTCCCCTCATCCTTACTGGCTGCCTAACTTCATGGATGTCTTCACTTGGTCTTTGCCCTTCGTTGGGGAGAAAGGTAAACCATTTGCCTTCAACAGATTTTATGTGGCATAAAATCCTCAATAAGTGCAGCGAACAAACTCTCCATTTTTCTTGTTCCCCGTAGTGACTGAGATGCTGGTAAATGTCTTGAGCATCTGCTCCAATGATGAGCTGACCACTGATGAAGAGATAGATGGTAAGAAATTCAGGCGTACACAAAGCAAGCACATGCATCATCCTGTTTCCATATAACATTACAATAAGTTTGAAAGTAAAGTGCATGGTTGGGTTCACAAGAGGGTGCCCTCCATCTATTCCTTCTAAATAAATCTGGAATATTAATGGACCATTTGGCAAGGCAAGGCAAGTTTATTTATATAGCACATTTCAAAGTGCTTTACATCAAAAAAACTAAAAAAAAAAAAAAAAAATTAAACATTTGCCCTTAAGTTATTTAGATGCTGCTGGCCTTACAACTCAAAATGACCTGATTCTTTTATGATCTCCTTGTTAGAGAAAACTATTTACTTTCATTTTATTTGGGGGAAAAGTGTCTTTTAAATGACAGTCAGTAGCTAGCTGATGTTTAAATCCAATGCAAAGCATACCAACAAAATGTAAGACATTAATAGGTGGTTTGCAGTCACGTGATTGTGTTGACGCGCGGAATGCAGAAGGAGGGCAAGGAGTGAAGAGCGCAATGGATGAGATGGAGGAAAATCCGTACTGTACTACTTAAGACGCTATTACAAGAGAAATATATAAACAGAAAATCGAAACATATGTAGGACGTGATCCTTACGTTATGAAGAGGACCGATTTTCAACTGAATTGAGAGATTTGCCTGCCATCGAGGCTGTAAATATCAGCAACTAACTCGTCTTACAGACATACTTTGACTTTACAAAGTTCGGAAACTGGTACGTTACACAAACAGCCACATAAGTGTATTTAAACACCTGAATAATGTAATCATAAGCCACATAAATAATGTATTAACTCAAATTTGACGAAGTGATCACTGCACACACACACACAGGCATTTTCCCATTCGACCCATAAATGCCATTTCCAATTTCTTGTATTTCCCCCCCTTATGAACAACAACTTTGGGCACACGATAAAAACTCCTCGTGGTTTGATCGATTTGAGCAACCATAAACGACGCAAAACATAGGCATTTTGAGTTTGTTATAGTGATTCCTAATGTAGAAAATCACTTCCTGCCCTCCATCTGCTTTTCGCGCCATGGCAACGCAGTGGCGTGACGTCACGTGAAAACAAGCTATAGACTCACTTATACACATCAGCATGAAATGCACCATATGGAGTACCTTTCTCTTCCTAACAACTTTTATGTCAAATTTTAAAGGTGCGGAATGTTATATTACAGCTAATGGTTGAAATGGATAATGCAGTCAAAATTCAATTCAAAATTTAGTTTTGAGTTGTTTCCACCTCCTCAGATTCAGTTCACACTCATGTTGCCGGATTGAGAGGACGTAACAGGAACGAGCACATTTGACAATGGAATGCGATAAGCCTTATGTATTAGCGGCAGCTATAAATGTGATACGATCTGAGAAAACTCACCACGTGGTGAAACTTGACGTATTACAGGTTTTGAGGCCATATTAAAGCTGGGTTCAAGTCCTTTCCAAATCTGTTTTTATTTCATTTATCATTTGTCTGTATCAAAAGTTTTAGTTATCTGAAGTCGGCTAATTGCTATGATTTTCAGAAATTGAATTTTGAGAAAAACAGGTTTACTTAATGGACTGGCACTCCCTTTTTCATATCACATATTTTAGTAATCATCTTAGATTAGGTGTTATTCGAAAGCTTACGAACTCAAAATTCAACCTGTGAAAACTCTGATGTTCTCTTGTGCTCCGCATCACACCACATGATAACGCTGGATAAAAAATAAATAAATTAAAACTTGCGGGCTGTTTTAGTTCACCCAGGACGGGACTTTATTCTGTTATGTGGTTTATTTTGATAGGTGAACTGTCTTTTTTTAGTGTTAAGAGAAGGAGAGTTTAAGAGAAGGAGAGAAAAAAATAATGTTTTTTTGCCCCTCCGGTCCGTCTGCGTGTTTTTTAAAGAGAAACAGTCTTTTCAGCTGGACATTATAAATCGCTGTATTTTTCAGCTCTAAACTAGTGAATGTTCCCAAGATATATTCAGAGATGATAAACAAGACCTTACTGAAAACGTACCAGCGCGACATCCGACGGGTTTTCCCAGATCGCATCACAAATGGTTTTTTATTTTATTTTTTTTATTGATGAGTCTTCTTAAGTCAGAATCTATGATCTTGACCCAGTTCGCTTGCTGGCTTTCATGGACACAATTCGCTGTGTCACCAACTGGCCACCCAGGATTTCCGGAGAAACTAGTATTTTAACTTTTAGCACGTTTCCTAAATCTCAGCAAACATATTGCATACAAAAAATTTCATATAGTACCTTTAAAGGGATACTCCACTTATTTTGGAAATAGGCTCATTTTACAACTCCCCCAGAGTTAAACAGTTGGGTTCTACCATTTTCGAGTCCATTCAGCCGATTTTCGTATATTTCGAAAAATATCAGTAACTAGACAGTTGCTGGTCTCATTGACTTCCATAGTAGGAAAAAAATATACTATGGAAGTCAATGAGACCAGAAACTGTCTGGTTACTGATATTCTTCTAAATATCAGACAATCGGCTGAATGGATTCAAACTCTGGGGGAGTTGTAAAATGAGCCTATTTCCAAAAAAGTGGAGCATCCCTTTAAGGTATAAGCAAAATAATTTTTTTTCAATATATATTTTTGTCATCAGTGAAAGTTTGGTTTGACAATGTATTCATTTCAGAAAATAGAATATATTTTTGCTTTATTGACAGCAGAGCGTGTGGAAGCGAGAACATCTGAGTTATAAATGTTAGTGCAGAATTTTAAATATTTCTTATTAATTTTCTTATTATAACATTACTTTGTTTGCATTTTTTTTTAATTACAAATGAAAAAGATTATTCAGATTTGTTGTGTGGTCTCAGACTTTGAATGTAATAATCAAAGAGCAAAGACTTGGATTATTACTTTAAATATACAATTTTGTTTTTATTTTTTCTACCATACAGCCAAGGTAAGAAAAAAAAAATGCAATTAATTGCCATTCCAAATAAACATAAACTGTCAGATGACAAATAAACGATTGACCAGAAATCTTTGAAGAGTTCAAGCTTTGGTAAAGCACAAACTTAAAAACACTGACATCTCATCATGCTCTACACTGTTACTCTCTCCTTTTTTTATGCATTTAATAATCTTTATTTTGTTTCTCTTTTGTTCTTTCTTTTTCTCACTCATTTTGTCCATCTCTTTCCCTCTCAAATATTGCTTCATCTAATGAATCTCTTTCTCTTTTTTTCAGAGTTCTTTAAAGCATTTCTTATCTTTTATTTCTTCGATGGATGCGCTTTTTTGCCACTTTTCTCTCTCTTTCTCTCTGTCATTCCTCAGCCATTCATTGATCATTCTTCTGTTCTTTTTCTGTTTCTTCTGGGGGTGTATCTTGAGAAGGACAGCTAATATATGGGCCCAAGAAAGGTACAACCTCCATGACATCCAATGCGGTGTCATGCCTCTTGTTTGTACCTTTTTCTAGTTAGTTGATTAAGCTAACACCAAAAAAAATCACTAATGAACCTACTTATAATATCAATAGGTACTAATTCTTTTGTTTCATGCACCCTGGTCACCATGAACTGGATGAGTAGTTGTTTTTCAAAACTATTAAAAAGGCCATTGCTAGTTGCGTGTGAATTCCTTGCACTGTTTGAAAAGACAAGAATTTCGTTTACTAAGTGGGGTGAGTATGCAATCAGTCAGACCACTAACATTTTTTCTGAAATTAGAGACACTGATGTGAATATAAGAGTATGTGAACCTTTGTGAATTGTTTTACAGTTCTCAGAACCTCAACAGTGCCTTCATCTTATATATTCTATCGTTCACACCAATTCATATCACATTGTCATCATTTTCCATAGTTTTTTTTTTTTTTTTTGCCATTTTCCATGTTCTCCACCTCTGTATAAAAACAGTGATCCCAAAATGTATTTAAACTAGTGATGTCCAAAAAAACATCTACTCAGTTGCTTGCTTGAATGACTGAAAAACTAGTATTAAACAAGCCCTGGATAACTCGTGGTCGACCATGGTTCCTAGGGGTCCTTTCCTTTACATAAGTTCTTATGTACAAAAAAGTTGGACAGAGCTTAAAAGTATGTAACAGAATGTGGGGCTCTAGAAAGCGTAACTCTTTTTAACTCGACACAATAACGTTGACATTTGTTGTAACACAGCAGCCTAAGATGTTTTTCTGATCATTACGTGTTTAGGGGCTGTAACCCATGCTTAAAATTTTGAAACTAACTAAAAATCTAAAGTGAATTGACCTCACTAATCTAATTTTTGGAATGATGTAACTCCTAATTAGGACACAGAAGACGCACTTAAAAGTTAAATAGTTTTAAAGGCACAATATGTAGTTTTGTTTTTTTTTTTCGTCACAAGAGACCGCAGTTTCCAACAATTACAAAGGCGTAGGTTTATGACAACAGTGATGAGCTGAATGATGGGACTTGCTGTCAAGCTAATGTTTATGGATGAGTGCAAACATTCATGTTTTTTAACATTACAGTGGTATGAAGCAGGTCGCGATTGCTAAAGAGACAGATATCACACGCGAGTCCCGCGGATATAAAGGCATAAGGACATTTAATTCTACCGAACAACCCGCAAGTGCTGGATTACTCACACAGGTCAGTTTATTAGACGAATTAAACTTGTGAGGTAACGCAGCGCCGCTTCACTTGGTCTAACGTTACACTATCACACTAAACGGCATTTAAATGTGTGTTGAAAGTTATAATGTTATACTACGTGTTAGTTCGTTTGCTATATGAAACTAGCAGTAACGTTGAGCTAAATCAACATTAGAAGAACAAACTGACCATATTCTAACATTTCATCATGTTGAGCTAACGTTATATAACATTGATTTGTTTTATGTACATTTGCTCACCTGTCTAAAGCGTCAAGTCTTGAATTGTGAAGCTCTGTTGAGTCCAAGTTAGTCGCGGACGTGGAGCTCTCGACGTCTCACAAACGCCACGCTGATATTGATCCTCCAGTTCTCCTTGTTTGTCCCAAAGTCTGCTTGCTACGGTCTATGTTTGAAAGAAACAAGAACTGTGTGCCGCTAAACATTACGCACTATGCAGTTGTCCACGTCTGTCACCATGGTTACGCCATGGCTATAGCAGTATGAAAGGAAAGCGAGGATATCACGGATATCGCGTCATTGACAGGCGACATTTTTTTCCGGGATGGCCACATATTTAAAATTGGAATTTCTCTAAAATAAAAAATAAAAATCTTTCGAGACTTTTGGTATATTGTAAGTACACAACTGCAGGAAATATATCACACTGTGTGTGTGCAAGTGATTTTAGGATATTTTATAAAAAAGTTCTGACATATTGTACCTTTAACAGTGACTTCATTTTAGGACTGTATCACCAAAGCTTAAACAAATATAACATTCATTCAAACACTCAAAAATGTCTATGCTGCAACCTGTTCATATGCAAGACACTCCCTTGTGTTCGTTATTTTCTCATCACACTGTTGTCTATATTCTTACCTTGACAAACTAGGTAGAATCTAAATTAAAACCAACAAGGTTCTTCTCTTTAGCATGATCAACCTAACCATATCCATATCCATGACTGTAAGGATCGATAGCAGGCTAACAGAATGCTTAGCATGCATTTCAGTCCTGAGATGTGGGCCACTGTGAGGATCTCTATTGATCTGCCCTTAGTGTGCTGAAACAGCACGTTCTGCCAACTGAGTTTCCCCTGCAGTCAACAGTCTGGGTGATTACTCTCCAAAGGAAGTGTTCACCCAATGTATTCATTTGTTTTATCTGGACATTAAAGGCAGGATGTGATTATGGCTTGTGAATGTTTGAAATTGTGAGGTTTGGAGATTAAGTGGCTGGTTGTGTTTTAATGAAGTGATTCCTCAAGCATGTATGTAAGGGACTCTTCAAGCATGTTTGTTTTTGTTTGTAAACTGTTATGTAACACTGACATGTGTGTGTGTGTCACATAGGTGCCACAGCTTCTGCGCGCAAGGAGGTCATCCGAAACAAGATCCGTGCCATTGGAAAGATGGCTCGAGTTTTTTCAGTTCTTCGGTAAGATTACTTTGTGTACATGTGCAAAATGGAATTAGACAAAAGTGCACACATCCTGCATGCAAAAAGCTCAGTAGGGGAGCTCAATTACAAAAAAACTAAACTGTAAGCAAAAAGCTCAGTAGAGCCTAGTTCACACTACATGATTTGAAAATGTTGGGCTGAACTGTGCAGTTCACATTACATGACTTGCTCTCAGTGAAATCATGAGTGTTCAAGTTGTTTAGCTGTTCACACCACACAACACAACGTGATTGATCCACAACAGGAGGTAACTCACTACACGAGTTAACAACGCACTGCATAGAGATACAACCACGATCGGATGATAAGAGCATATCATTTGTGACTCAATGAGAGCTGTTTCAGTACTATAGTACGGTCTAAATCCTGAAAATAATCAAACAAATAACGAGTTGACAACAACACGATTCTATCTGGTCTAGAAACCATGTTTTGGAACGAAAACCCACGCAATAAAACGAACCAGAAATGACGCGAAACTACAGAGAAGAACATAACACGCGAATATGGACGTCAGACAGAAACTAGTGCTGCACACTGTTTGCTCGACGATCTGCTCTGAGAAAAAAAATGCAAAAAAGAAAAAGTAAGATTTACCTGGTGTCCTCAACCCATGCGTTGCTATGATTGGCTGTACTCATGACATCACTGAGATTGAGTCGCGCGACTGCTCGAGATATCTAGCAGGCTAGATATTTTTCTGAGCTCGGTGACCTGTCTGCGAGGTGTCTGCGAGCTGTCTTTGATGCGTTGTTGGCTCTTTCACACTAACGGATTGGCGAGCGTTAATCGTCCGCTAATCGCCCGCGATTTGCACGCGATAACACCCTGACTTGTCGGCGACTCAACGATTTGCAAATCGGGCTTAAATCGGGCTTAAAATCACGTAGTGTGAACTAGGCTTAGGCCACCCTTAAAAATATTCTTGTTTGCCGTAACCCGACCGACCCTGTCAATTTAGGGCCGACCCAATTTTTTATTTTTTTTTCCTTTTAGTCCGACCGACTTGCCGGTTGTAACTTGCGTTCAGACAGACCGATTTTTTTTTTATTTTTTTTTACTCTTCAAACGACTAATTCAAATTCAATAAAATAATTAATTATATTTTAGTTAGTATTGTGAAAGAACTACGTTCTTTCTTTTAAATAAAAACCCGTGGCGTCATACAGTCATCCGATTATGTTTACATTGGTTTAACGTTACGCGTGTCATAGCCTATATCATATGGCTTGTTCGCTCGTTTCATTCAGTGTTCCCGCTTGGTAAACCCGGTTTTAAACGGGCAAAGGGGCTGAATATCAACCATTTCTATATATAATAATAATAATATTAAACAATTTGTCTGTGATGCAATTTTGCTATTCGCAGTCCAGAAGAGAGAGCGATCTCTCACCCGGAGCCACAGCGCGCACAGCACGACAGCCCTGCTTAATGAGTGACAATGAGGACAGAACGTGGTTACCTACACTTTAGATCTGGGATATTATTCTAATTGTATAGATTTCTGCTTTCAAAGATTATAAAAAGAAGATATTTGAGACGAAGCCATTACAGACGCATTCTGTCTAGCGCAACTTTCCCTTCACAGCGTTGCGCTGTCATTTCTTCCTAAAGCCCAAACGTACCGTCAGAATCAGCACGATCAGTGATTGTTGTAAAATGCAGTCTGTACTGTTGCTAAACTGCGGACGCGTTCAATCATTAAAAGAGCTGTTAAAAGCACAAAAGTCTGCGCAAGAGACGCTGTTAACAAAGCGACGCGAGCTCCGAAATGCACTAAAACGAGACAAGAAAACTAGGCTATATCCTCATTTTGGGCTTCATGTGCGCATCTAAACTATCAAATATACATAAAATATAAAAATGATCTGCTCTGAGATTCATTTAAACACAGTTTATGTCTTAATTGGACGTAAATAGTTGGGAGAAAATGATGGTGCATCAGTCATCTATTACAGTAGAGTTCTGCATTCGGTATTAAAGGGGCAGTAGTCTAATAAACATGTGACGATTGAGCCAATGCGAATCAAACAACAAAAGGCAGATAAAAATCACTCACAGCTCTTGAATGAATAACTTAAACTTTAATAAGCATTAATCTAACTATGATAAACTATGCAGTGTCATTTTACATTTGATTACTAATTAAATTTCTTTTCAGACAGAGCAACACACTTAACTGAAAAGTAGCTAATTTTAGACCTTCCTGAAATTAAAGCACTGTGTATATAGGCTAATTTGTATCTAATTTGTAATTGTATTCTTTGTTTGACCATGTGTTTTGTACTTGTTTTTGCTTATCTCATGTATATGCATAACAAATATATTTTATTCATTTTGTGACTGGCCTAAAATGTAACCGGTTGTAGGTTGCATTAACACCTAGCGGTGCATGCAGAGTTTGAAGACAGTCAGTGACGTCACAATATGCATTTTTTTTTTTTTAAATTCACGATCACCATGACCAAAATTGTACTTTTTTTTTTTACACTGAATCTTGAAAAAAAAAATATAGACCTACCTACCGACCCTTTTTTTAAAAAAAATTGCTGTTACTGCAAACCAAAATATTTTTAAGGATGGCCTTAGGGGGTGCCCAATAACAAAAAAAAAAAACCTAACAAATGGGAAAAGGTTGGCGCACCAAAGCTCCCTATATAAAATTAAAAAAAAAAATCATTGCTTGTTTTCAACAAAAGTGACATTTCGATCCATATGTATGGTAGCAGAGAGAGCTCAATGCGCTGCAACTGAAGAAGATGCATGCAAATCACACAAAAAACACCAGCAAATTAAGAAAATAACTTCTTTAGTTTGACATCACATGTGCTGCAAATACTCACAATGCAACCAAATACCGAAACGCAAGTATTATCTGTACGAACATAAAATCAGGATGTTAAAATAAACAAAAATCTCAGCTTTCGGGTCACCAAAAAAAACCACTGACGAGTTGACGTTGAATAATAAGCATGTCCCAGGTTCGTCACATGTTGGGGTCCCCTTGAAACATTTCCATTACGGGGCACCAGCAAAGGAATTTCATCTTTACAATTAAGAACAATCATGGAAGATTGTTGACTGAATTAGTTTTATAAATTGGAGGAAGTTGGTCATCTGACCAATCTGATGGATTTGTGAGATAATGTTAACTTGTAGAGCCTCTTACCTTATCACAGGGAATTAACAAAATGATAGACAAGATTATCTAACAACTACTGAATGGACAACGTGCAAAAAGATTGATAAATGCAAGTGACTGAGTTGGATGTTGTATCTATGGCAGTTACAATTAACAACTTACTGAAACCTTACTGCACCTTAAGAGAATATCACAAAAAAGCCATTATAAATGATTAAAGAGAAGAGCGAATATCAAACTGTTCACTGAGACCATTGGGTCATACTGTGTCCAGGGTGTAAATATAGTAAGTTTCATGCTTTAAAGGTGCCATCTAACATAATAAATCAAATCCTACTCCATATTCCATAACAGATGGGGGCAGTATACCTCCAAAAAATGACTTGTGCTCCTACCATCGCGCATGTTATTCAAATCATTTGACATGATAGTAAAAGGTTGGAAGACCGCAGTTTCACGTGGAACATTTGGAGATTTTTAGAGATCAGAGACTCAATGAACTAAACACTAGTGTGAACTAAACTAAACACTATGAATCTCAACACTAAATGATGAAGACCGCCTCATAGATCTCAAAAACAAGCTGGTGCATTTCGACGGTATGGGAAAATAAAAGCTTGGGCAATTATTTGAAGTTTACGGTATTCGTTTTGTTCATATTACACTTTTATTGTTAGTGAATTAATTTGACAGACAGCATTCGCTGATGTTGATCAAGCTAGCGCCGTGAATTCACCGTGAGACACACGCAATTGACACTTAGCAAGCAGGTTAGTTAAGCGCCCAGATTCTGTCAATTATATTACGCAATTCAAAGAATAAATACCGTTTTGGCGCTTGTACATGTTACACTACAGATCCCTAGCGCACGTGAACCGATCGTCTCTACTAGCTGGAAAAAGAACATGAACTCTGTTGAAAGATACAGTATGCTACAACTTACCAAAATGTATTCCTCATGCATAATGTCGACCAATCATTTTTTGAACTCTTCCCTGAACTGAAATGTAGTAATGGGCTGTATTTCCACACGACTGACATCAGGTTCAAGTACACACACAAGCCGGCGCGAGCGCGACTCACTCGCGTATTGCAGTTTGGCTGGTGCTAACGTTGCCCATCCGCATACCGCCTCCCATGGCCGGAACTGGTATTACGATACCTGCCGGGCCGGGGCTAGTAATTTAGCATGCTAATTCAGATTAATATCTCGGCAGCACTATAACTTGTCAGTTTTTTTAATGACATCTTTGTACTTATTTCTTCTCATTCTTTTGATGTGTGTAGCTAATTTTTCGTATATTGTTACCTCAATTATTACATATGGCACCTTTAAACCCAAATTGTTGATTTTACACCCTCTTCAAAGCAAGTTTACTGCTTCTATGCCAAAATACAGACTTGTGGAATCCGAATGTCTCAACTTGATTGCAAATTTTTAAGCTGTGTGCTAGTTTGCCAATGTTGCAAAGTCCACAAGGGCAAGTCTTACAGGATATCATTCCTCGCATCTTAAATGTCTTCCCAGTACGAGTATGATTAAAGGTTTTGTAAGTAAAATCTGACCATCATTTTGGTACTAATATGGCATGTATACATTAAAAAAAAATCTGTATTTATTAAGCTATGGTGTGCCAAATTTTTCTTTTGTACAGTTGCAAAAGAAAACTAGTGTCAATCGTGAATAGAAACGCATTAGGTCATATACAGTAGTTATTTTGCTAGTATCTAATAACTTAATAAGTAAAAAAAATCTGACTCTTATACATGTACTGTAAGTGAAGTCAAAGACCTGCAAACCATCTACTAAAGAAAATCTGTCACAGCTTTTACCATTGTTGAAGAGTTAATCTGCCTTTCCTATTAATCGTATCAGTTTCGACCGATTGTTTCGACCACTAGTGGCTTGCATTGAACTTTCAAATTGGTTGTGAATCAGCTGTTACCCTCCACTTATTTAAAACACATTACTGTCAATATGTGCAATAATTTGATAAAATAATTTTCTGATATAAATATAAAGTCTATTTAAAAAAACTTAACTACTGTATTTATTGAGGGTAAACTAAATTATTTTGTCATTATATATATATATATATATTATCTTTGTGTATTAGTATTGTAGATAACAACATGTTTGTGTTGCAGAGAAGAGAGTGAGAGCGTTCTGACGCTGAAAGGTCTCACTCCGACTGGCATGCTGCCCAGTGGCGTTCTATCTGGAGGCAAAGAGAAACTCCAGAATGGTGAGAAGCACACACACACACTCGTCTTGTGGTCAGGAATATGTAAATCACTCTAACATTTCTTTCCAAATCAGAGCTCTTTCCATGGCTGTTATTTTCACAGTATCATTCAGTAAATTTAGAGATGATTTACATCTTTTTAATTTCCCAGGTAGTGTTTTCATATTTACAGCCGAGTCAACTCTATTTCAGCTTAACACATATGTAATGTACAAATATACACAGTCTGGTATGTTTATTCACTGTATACTCTCTGCACCCCCTGGTGGTTGTATTGTGAAACTTATATTCTTTCCTCTTTGCTTCTTTTCCTTTGGTCTCTCTCTCTCTCTCTCTCTCTCTCTCTCTCTCTCTCTCTCTCTCTCTCTCTCTCTCTCTCTCTCTCTCTCTCTCTCTCTCTCTCCAATCTTTTATCTTTTTTCAAATATTGTCTCTTCTTCATTCTCCTGTCTCCCTAGAAACTGCAGGTATAATCAGTTGTGCAAGTATAATTCAGATCATCTGTTCTTAAGAAACATAGTTTCATTCTTTGCCACCATTTATTCAAAGGAGCCCCAAGTGAATCAACACAAATGCTTTTGTACAAGATCGAATCATAACTCAGGCAACATGTTCTCAGTGTGCTTTTAACCTTAGATTCACTGTGTCCAGATTTAACACCACTTTTGGTGGACGAGATATCGGTAAGGAATCTTAAAGATTGAAGATGTCTTAAAGATCAGAGAATATGGCTGCAATTAACATAACAGCAAAGCTAGCACATTTAGATTTATTAATTTCTTTATAGGAACAAGACTCTTAAAGGCCACAATATTTAAATGAAATTAGTTAATGGATGCAATTTGATTTCTCATATAATGCAACCAATTGTCTCCAATTATGATAATATCTTACAATATTACTGTATTTACCGTCATTTTAATCAAATAAATCCATTCTTAACCCAAATTTTGAACAGAACTGTAGTTTCTGTTGAAACTGGAATTTGAGGCAGTACAAACAGAAGTGCTTGTCCCTTTTTTTCAATTAAAAAAAATCACGATTTTCTGATTGATATTAATTGCTATTAATAGTCGTTGGTATTAGAGGAAGAGGATATTCTCACTCTAGAGAAAATTATTTATTTGACACAAATTTAGAGAGTGCAGGTTATGAATAGGTTTGTTCCAATTTCCAGAGAAAGTGAAAGACCAAATTTGAATTGTTAAATATATTTTTGTTTTATTTAAATACATTTTTCCACTTTTTGAAGTGCACTAACATCATGCTAACAGATAGGAACAAAAACACAAAGCTGCTTTGATTTTATAGGTTCTCCTTGTAATCATTTAAATACATGACAGTGTTGTGATGCTGGACATAGTGAATCAGAAAGGGAAAAATGTACCTAAAATAACACATTTGTAATGCTGTTATGTTTTGTCATCATAAGGAGCCATGAATAAATGTGTAATTTTAGCACATTGTCTAGTGACACTTCATTAAGTCTTATCTTATATCTGTAACATCATGCCCCTTTACACTGAATACACAAAACTGACAAGATGTAAATTAAATTTAATTGGTCTTGTCTTTCACAAATCAAGGCAGAAATCAAACTTGTTGTACTGGCATGTTCTGTCTATTACTTCATTTGGAAACATTTGATTCTTTGCAGTAATTTAATTGCTTTTTTTTTCGGTTTAGCTTTAATTTGATAAACTAGATTTACTTAAACAATACAACATGTAACAGAAAATTTGATATGAGTGGCCATGTTTGCATGTGGCTATCTTGTCTGGGAACATGCCAGATACAGACTGATGTCAGCGATGTTCTGCTACAACATTGGTAGAATCACAATAATGCCCCACCCTTGCACATGGACATCATTGTGCTTTTACTTCAATGTTGTGCCCCCATCACAGCTGATGTCTTTAGTATTTAGCTTTAATGTGTTTTATCTGTGTGCGTGCGTGCTGTGTATTCTTGTAGTTTCATATGATTACTTTGTGATTGTGCTGAGGTGAATGTAGATTGAGGTAAGTTCAAAATAATAATACACAATGCAAGGGTGGTGCATTTTCTTGATCTGTAAGCTAAAATAATCTGTTTTTACAACAAACAAAAAAAAATCAAGTCTTTCAAGTGGCTGTTAAAAACTCCTTGAAGCCAGCTTTTGGGTCACTTCTTCTCCTTGCTTTGGTCTTGCCATTCACAATAAATAATGAAGTGTAGTTCTCCTGGTGTATTATACCGATTTTAAACCAAAGCAATGGAAGGCACAATCATTGATCTCCTTCATATCCCTTTGTTTGCTTTGACTGACCATTTAAAGTCTGATGTCATTAATTTCCAATTTATTCCATGTCTCCCAAACTCATTTCTCATAGAGTAATGAATCTCTGACACGTTGCCTCACCTGCAACTAACTACCCATCATTTGTCCTCCTCTCTCTCTACCCTATTATTTCCCTCCGCCCTGGCCTTGTAGTGGGCCTAGTGTAATTATAATGATGTTGTGTGTCTATTTGGGCTCTTTTGCTGTTCATCTGACTGGACAAATGTAACCTGTTCTCACTCGTTTTGCAATCCCCCTTCTTCTTCTCTTCAGCTACTGTTGAGGCTATAGAGGCAGATGAAGGTAAATAGGTCTACAGCCCCTTCCCCTCTTTCTGTTGCATCTGTGCAACAGATAAAGGGTTCCACCGGGTTCATCCATGTCAATGTAGCTTGTGTAGTGTGTTGGGTGTTTGGCCAGATTACACTGTACTGTTAGTGTGCTGAGCAGAAGTAGGAAAAGAAAAGACGAAACACACACAAAAAAGCTATGATTGTTTTAAAGGGGATCAAACCGTTGTGGACGACAGACCGTTTTGTTGAAAAATCTGTGATCGGTCAAATCACAGGAACATATTGCATCAGATTGAAATCACAATAGTTATATTTCAAAATATATTCCGAATTGACAGTATTAGTATATTTACAATAAGAATATATTTTCTGCAAACGCAGAGTGCTTAAATGTGGCACAAACAAGATTTTGGCAAGATTTTTACTCTAAAACTGTCTGAACCCCCGTAAAACAAGGAGCTGATGTAGTTGTCCTTTGTTCTTGCAAAAAAAAAAAAAAATCCATTTAAATTGCGAAACATTAGCTCTAGACTCAAAACACTCACACATTTGTGGGTCTCCCTCAGTTAAAAAGAATAAAATCCTCAGCAAGAACAATGTCAGCTGCTTGCTAAATAGCAGGTTTGTAACTGCTATTTACATCCTAAATGTTCTGTGGTTGTTCTTGAACATTTCTCCCTGAGGAAGAGGTGCCAACTGTGTTGATACTCTCATCCATTTTTTATTTCTATTTGTGGTTACTCTGTGACTGTGTCGTGTCCTTGTGTTTCTTTACTGCTAATAACCTATGTGTGACCTCTACACAAATTGTGTTCATTGTACATAAGAGAGCCTCTGCTAAATAACTGGAAAGTTACACAATTCACAAAAAAAAAAAGTTTTATCTTTGTATTTCCCTGTAGTTTGCTGCATGTTTTCAGCAGGGGTAACGTGGTTCCCTTCGGAGAGAACTCAACGCTCCATCAGAATGTTGACGCTATGGAAGCGCTTCTGCGTGACCGGTTTCTGAAGCATGTGAAATCAAGCTAATTCTATTGGCTGCCAGTAGTCAAATGATGTGAAATGGTTCGTTGCATGATTACAAGTGGTGTCTTCAGGAATCGCTGCGTGTGCTTAGCACAGTTTAGCCTCGCAGATCAGAAGAATCCTCAAAACAAACCTCTTCTGGTAGTTTTCTCCTAGCCGTTTGCTAAAGAGAGTAGGGGATTTTCGGGCCCCGCCTGTTGCTTTCTCCTGCTTAGAGTTTGCTTGGAGTCTACATACTAGGCCTGATTAGGTTCCAATGGTATCTTCCTCGGTTCCACAATCAGTGGCTCTTCAGGCCTTCTACAGGTTCTTAAGTTCTTGCTCTTTAAGTTTGACACTTCCTTAGAGCAGGCATCCTTTCAGTATGGCATATTGGGTATGGCCGTTCCCATAGCATCAACATTCAACGGTGTTCTGTTCTCTCAAAAGGGAACGTCTCTTGTTTTGACTATAACCCTGAGTATATTTTTGTTCCCTGAGTAGTAAACGAGACACTGTGTCTCGCTACCATAATTCCTGTCTTCTATCTGCCAATCAGAAACTGATGTTCAATGCAGTTGCCATTTTATAGTCATGCCACAAGTTATTTTATGTCTTATGAGTTATGACTACCGGCAGTCAGTAGAATTAGAGTGATTTCACATGTGCTTCAGAGACCGGTCATAAAGAAGCGTTCCTACAAGGGCCTGTTTACACTTGTCCACTTCATGGGTTTTCTCAGATCGGATAGCTATCAGATCGTGAAAAGGCCAGGTGTAAATGCCCTGATCTTGCCAATTGTTAAATCTCTCAAACCACATCAGGAGGTGGTCTCGGCTGCATTCCCAGATGAAACTGGGCAGGTCTTTAATCTGGGCAAAATTTAAATTTTACTCCTCCTAAAATGTTAGAAAATAAACGTGTGAGAGCATGTTATAGGCCATATGATATATTATAGCCAGATATTATGGTGCTACTGCAACACGCATCGCTGCAGATGAATCTCTTCAGCAAGCCCGTGTGCAAACTGCCCCAAATAAAACAAAGTAAGTCGCAGAGACAACACAATCATCTTCATTAAAAGTTGTGAGACTAATGCCGAGTTCAGACTGCATGATTTTAGCCACGATTTTGGCTCGCCGACAGGTTTTGAGAAATCGCCGACAAATGCCCGAAATCACAGGCAAATCGGCGCTCGTTCACGCGAGTGACAATCACGCAGTGTGAATGAACAAAGACGCGAACTGAGAGAATCACAGACGAGTCGCCGACGCCCGTGAGATATTTGGCATGCTAAATATCTGGACCTGTCGGCGATTCAAAATCCTGCTGTGTGAAAAGTGTTTTGACTGAAAACTACATCGGCGATCACCGGCAGCCAGTGAGAGAGCAAGATACAGAGCAGCAGGGAGTTCGGGGAGGAGTTATAGATCACATATCAACATGATATGGCATTGTTTCAACAAAAAAAGCTTCTTCTCGGTCTATTTGGACACAATAAATGGAAGAAAAATTAGTAGAAATTTGGCAGGAGCACTCGTGTCTGTTTCACCAGCTGTACCACAACCGGGTAGAAAAAAAAAGTCTCACATGAGAACTCCGGTCTTGCACGTGTGATGTCGCGCGTTATTTCCTTTTCATATCTCACGCGTGTTTGTTGTGAAATGTAGTTTGAGTGCAGCGTGCTAGACAGAGTCTGTCGGCGATTTTTCTAAAGTCATGCAGTGTGAAACCTTCTGTCGCCGATCCATCGTCCAGTGTGAACACAGCAGCGACTGAATGCTGGCCAAGATAGTCATGCAGTGTGAAAAGAGCAGCGACCTGACTACTTTGAAAATCGTGCAGTCTGAAAGAGCCATAAATGGTCTGAGGCCAATCTCTCTCCAATTGTTGTCCTTGATCTTTAAATTAGCTGATGATAAATAAAATGCAGCTATCTTTTGCATTTTCTGAGGTGAACTTTTTAAATGGGCAAGTGTAAACATAGCTGTTTTAACAAATCAGATAGCTATCTGATCAGTAAAAACGCATTAAATGACCAGTTGTAAACAGGCCAATAGCGTCAACATTCTGATGCAACGTCTCGTTCCCTACTCAGGAAACCAAGGTTATAGTCATAATAGGACATTAGCTTAGCCCCGAGTTCCTTGTTAGTGTATATTTGCTAAGTCAGTTATTTATTTTGTGTCTTTTTTTGTCTTTTATCAAGAGTTTTATTTGGTTATTCAAATGACTTCATCCTCTAGCTTTTCATTTATACATCCTCCTTGAACTTTTGTTTTCGAGAGTGGTGGGAAGCTCTGTTCTAGATAGCCAGTGAATGCTCAGGTTTGTGCAGGATATCTTGAAACCGTTCAGTGCCTCATTGAGTGATGCAAAGAATGCTACTGTAATTCATTCGAAGGCCCTCCAGAACCGAGACCACCCAGCACTGCCTCAGTAGTCCTACAATTGATGACCAGTGTGGATATTTTGTTTTCTCTTTATATATCTTATATATTATATCACCTTGCTTCAAGAACTTTGCAAGAAGTTTTGCTTTTTCTCAATATTGGTCTCTCTATGTGGCATAGACATTGTGTGTGTGTGTGTGTGTGTGTGTATATGATTTGTGATGTATTCATATGCACAATGTAGTATACTAAATATTGTAATAGAGTTATAAAATATCACACTTTTTATAAAGAATTTGTCAGAAAATTGCAACTTAGCTTGAGTGAAACTTTCTGTCATTGGCTTACATATTATTGCAGTTCAACATTGAACAAGTACTATGTGAACTTCAAGCAGTTAAATGACTAAAACTCGGGAGTGTGTACATGTTGAACCATCTCCCTTCTTTTCTGCTTCAGCAATCAAAGGTTTCTCACCTCAGCACAAGATCAGCAGCTTCGCAGAGGCTAAAGGGCTGGACCGCATCAATGAACGAATGCCACCCCGCCGAAACGCCATGCCCTGTGACGCCAGCCTCAACTCTCTCAATAGGGCTTTGTCGTCCGAGACTAATGGCACCGAGGGCAAGGCCAGCAGTGGCAGCGACAATATCCAGTGATCCTGCATCAATCCCGCACGGTCGCCACAGCGATTAAGCCCCTCCCTATCTTTTTCCATGCCATATATGATGGAGGGAAAGGAAGAATTTGGAGTGTAGAGTTTGAGGAAAAGAAAAAAGAAAGAAGGACAAGAGAGATAAAGAAGAGAGGAGGTGAGGAGGAAGAGAAGCAGCATTTAAACATAATTCAGAGTGACACTTTGGATATGCCTTTAATTTTTATTTTTTTGGAGGGTGGGGCATAAAAACTATAAAAAAGTTGACATGGGAGAGGGGATTATCTGGGTTTTGGCATAAAGAATTACAGCAGGTGTCTGAGAGATCTTATGTGAAAAGGCCTTTACTTACTGGATATAAGATTTTTGTTTGTTTCTCTTTTTGTGTGTGTAACTTCTTACTAAATATTGTACGTTTACAAAAATACAGCACTAAAAATGGACAGAACGTAAAAAAAAAGTTTTTAACAAAAAGGGTGTACAAACTAAGTAAGGATAATTTATTGATACGTTTTTTGCTACTCTTATAAACTAGCTCTATAGTAAATTAGGCAGTCTTAAAAGAATGTTGCAACATTGTTATAATGCCAAAAATGGAACGTTTTATGGTTTTGTACAGATTATGCTTACCTCAGGTTTCTTTGGTGTGTGCTTGGATCCTACTTGTTGTGTAATTGCAAGCTAGCTTGCTGAAAATGGATTTTCTTGGAGTTAAAAACTGGAAATTTAAAATTTACATTTATCTTTTGCATATATGTCTTTGTTTTCATTTGGGTAAATCCGGGGGTAGATTTATTGTGACTTGCTGGAAAATGTGTTTAATTTTTTTTTTTTTCTGCTTTTCAAACGATGATATCAAACAAAAACAAAATATATATATATATATATATATTAAGCATCTATGTTCTGAAAAAAAAGAAAGAATGAAAAAAAGAATGAGAAGGAAAGTGAGAAAAAAGGTGATTGATCTGCCTATGCATGTTTTATAAGACTTAACTAAGACAATTTGAATTACCTTGGCTGCCAAGGCCTGTTTTTACCTGTAGTGACCTTAGTGGACAAGTCCTGGAAATGTACCGCCATTCTTAGCTATTATGCTTGGAAAAGCTTCAGGCCTTTAACTTGTTTTGTAATCAAAGCATCTACTATTAATATGGATGAGGAATCATGGTTTTAAACAAATGCTTGCATGTAGACCAGTAGTCTGGATTAGCATGTTTAGATGTCACGTAAACTAAGTTTGTGCTTCTCTAATGTCAAACTTAAAATGCATGATAGCTGTTAGGATTAGATTATTTATTTTCTTTCTCTCTTTTTTTTTTTTTTGTAAATTTGCCACAGACAAAAGTGTAATTTACATATTATTATTATTATGATTAATTCTGCTTTGTATATCACTTTATTATTGCTAAATACTTCACAATAAATAAACTCCATCAATGTTTTTTTTTTTTTTTAAACAAATGCTTAAGTGCCCAAGTAATTCACTACACAAAATGAAGCCTTGCTTTTATAATTTAACTTTCAAACTGTTGGCAGATGACGCATGCACTCGCAACTATGAAAAAAAGGTATTTTCTATTACTGTTCAATAAAATTGTGCATGAAATTCAGTCTTGTCAACAGCTTGTGTGAGTTTTTACTAGGAATGAATAGCATAGGATTGCAGACGTTCTTGGTACTTTTGCCATGGAAGCATTTCTATAATGCACTTAAAGTCCCTGTAAAGTCAAAATTAAGTATGTGTTCTGAGTTTGTCACACCACAGAAAAATGTGTTATTAGCCACCCAGCCAAATTTGAATGATAAAAAAAGCCGGCAAGTACATAAAATAAGCTATCAAAATCTTGAAAAAAATGAGCAGTTATCTCTGTTCTCAAACGCTGGGAGCTGAAACCACGCCCACTAGCGGGAAAGCTGCCGACGGTGATATTGGGTAAAACTGCTTTCGCAACAGGAGGATGAACACTGAGGCGGGAGATAGTAGTTTCGGCCCCGTTCACCAGTAACAGTCAATTATCAGTGAATCCCAGTTGTCTCTGAGGAAAGTTTAAACTATCCAGTGTAAAATGATCACTACAGAGGCGGGTGTTGGCGGTGATCCTCAGCTCTTCATCAAGGTTGGCTCTCTAAAAACCTCTTCTTGATGTGATCGTTTTTAGGGAATTTAAATGAAGATACCAATCTGTTTGCACATGATCGCATACAGGTAGCCTATGCATGTCCGTGTCGAAGGCATAGCTAGGTAGCAAATAGGCTCAGCTGTAGTAACTAATAGTACTGACAGTCACTCGCGATTGAGCGCTGAATGTGAATGTGCTCGGGGAGTGTTATTGTGTGTTAGGGGAGAGATCAGACTCTGCTATTTAGCAGACTTTTGCCTTTTTGATATTGGTCTGTGTTTCCGGAAAAAAAGAAAAACAGGAATTCGTATGAATTTTACAAGGTGGCTAATTCGTAACCGTTCGTACGACCTCACTCGTACGAATTAGTAAGATTTTTGCTAAATTGTACATATTTTACGAATTGGCCAATTCGTATAAATTCGTACGAATGACCTACCCCTGACCCCGCCCCTAAACCTACCCATCACGTGGGTTTAGACAAATCGTACGAATTCGTACGAGTGAGGTCGTATGAATTAGTACGAATTAGCCACTTTTTAATCATTCATACGAATTGGTCGTGAGATAGCGTTGATATACAGTATATATATATATATATATAGAAAGAGAGAGAGATTAACAATGCATTCATGTGATGGATTTTGCATCTGCCAAACAGAAGCAAATTTGGCTCAGTCTACACAAAAACACTCCGAAGGCTGCAGAGCCGACCCTGACCTCTCTGAGGCCCCGTCCACACTACTGCGTTTTCGTTTAAAAACGGAGATCTTTTGCTACGTTTGCACCAAAATTCTCAGGCCAGTAGCAGTAGTGTAGGGCAGTAGTAGTAGTAGTAGGCCAGTAGTAGTAGTGTAACTCGACCAAGAATGGTGACACAAAATAAAATGTTGCACTTTTCTAAGCATGTAAAGTGGCGGAATACCACAGCACGTGCTTGGGAGCACTTCGACTCGGCGCAGTAATATCATCACTCTTGAAAAGTCCTCTCCCTCTCCGGAGTGATGATTTAACTATGCCGAGTCCATAAAAATGTATGCGCCGAGTCGAAGTGCTCCCAAGAACTTGCTGTGGTATTCCGCCAAACATTATAGTTATCCACTTTACATGCTTAGTAAAGTGCAACGTTTTATTTTTTTATTTTGTGTCACCATTCTTGGTCGAGTTACACTACTCATGTAACTATTTAAACAGGGAAAAGTTGATGTGTTTTGTCGCTTCTCTGCTTGGATCCTAATGAATGAACTGGGCTAAGCTAAGTGTCTCGCGCGCCAGAGCGATTGAGTGGACGCACTGAGATGAGAGAGGTATGTATCAACTTGTCTTAGTTAAGGGAATAAGATGGTTTACTATGAAAGAAAACAGTAGAGTATCCTTTTAAAGGACAAATTCGGTATTTTAAACTTAAAGTTTTAAGATCGTTTCTGGGCTGAACTGGGCTTAGCTAAGTACCATCAAAGTGTCACTGTGCGGGAGATCAATTGAGTGGACGCACTGAGATGAGAGAGGTATGTATCAACTTGTCTTAGTTAAGGGAATAACATAATACTAATAATAATAATAATACTACATTTTATTTATATTGCGCTTTTCTTGTAAGCGCTACAATCACAGTACAAAAGTAAAATACATTAACAATTAAGATACATTAACAACCAATTAAGACACAAACACATTCTTAAAAAGATGGGTTTTTAACAGTTTCTTAAAACTCGTTAATGTTGCAGCATTCCAAAGAGTTAAAGGAAGTGCATTCCACAACCTGGGGCTGCCACAGAGAAGGCTCTTTCACCCATTGTTTTCAGTCTAGAAGAAGGCTGTTTAAGTAAAAATGAGTGGGCAGAGCGGAGAGATCGAGAGGGCATATATGGCGTAATTAAATCACATAAATATGATGGTGCAGTTCCATGTACTGCTTTATATGTTAAAATGAGAATTTTAAAATCAATACGAGCATGTACTGGAAGCCAATGGAGGTTCCTAAGCACACCAGCGATTTTTATCAAACTTGTATATTTAAGTTCAGTAATTTCACTTGTTATTTAAGTGAAATTACTGAACTTAAATATACAAGTTTGATAAAAATCATCATTAAAGAAGAAAATTTCAAATGGCATTTAGAGGCTTTTGCATCTGAACTCTTCATATGTTGCAGTCGCTTAATAGACTTTGCAGGAAGGCCAAAATAAAGGGCATTGCAATAATCAAGGCTGGAGGTCACACGTGCATGAACAAGCCTTTCAGCATCAGGTAATGAAAGAAAAGGCTTGATCCTGGCAATATTCCTTAAATGGAAGAATGCAGATTTTGAAATGCTCTTGATGTGTGCTTCAAGTGTTAGGTGAGAGTCAGAAATTACACCAAGGTTGCGAACTTGAGGTGATGCAGATACAACATTATTTCCAATGTCCAAATTAAAATTTTTACCGTAACAGGTAACAGTAGGTGTTCCAACTAAAAGAACCTCTGACTTTGTACCATTTAATTTAAGAAAATTGTGGTACATCAATAATTGAATTTCCTGCAGACAGTCAGAAAGGGGTGCTGATATACCTGTGATATTAGTTTTTGTGCTAATATAAATCTGAGTATAATCAGCATAGAAGTGGAACCCCAAACCATGCTTTCTAATAATCTGCCCTAAAGGAAGCATGTAAATATTAAAAAGTATTGGCCAAAAGACCTTCGCCAAAAAAGGTAGATTAGACAGATCAGACGCATCACCCAGGCTTTTTAAGAACCGGTATGATGGATGCAACCTTAAGGGCTTGGGGCACAATTCCAGTAGTAAGAGAAGCATTAACAATGTTCAAAATGAGAGGACTGATCGATGACAGACACTCCTTGAGAACATAAGTTGGAACAGGATCCAGGGAACAGGTAGTGGAACTCATTGTCATAATTAATGTGGAAATATAATCAATGGTGACCGTTTGAAAACTAGAGAACAGGGTAAGCGGGCAATTTAAAGGCTGAGTCTCAGGAGGTGCACAGAAAGAGACAGAAGTAATAGACTGATAAATATTCTCAATTTTATCAGCAAAGAATTTCAGAAACTTATTGCACTGCTGCACGGTGGAACAGATGAGTGAATTAGTAGGTTTAAGTAGTTTGTTGATTACTTTAAACATCTTGTTTGGTTTTGCAATACCGTCATTAATGATTTGAGAGTAATATTCGGTTCTTGCTATTTTAAGGGCATTACTGTACTGAACCAAATGCTCATCATATATAAGTTTATGAATGGTGAGCCCTGATTTTTTTATACTGTCGTTCCAGGTGCCTATTCTTTGCTTTAAGTGCCCTGAGCTCAGTAGTAAACCAGGGTGAGGATTTTGAAAATGAAACGACACGTTCCTTCCTGGGGGCCAACACATCCAAAGTTGATGATAAAATTAAATTATAGTGTTCAACAGTATTACCTGCAGGACTCTGATTGATCATACATGAAAACTGATTGAGATCAGAATTTTTAAGATTTCTAAAACTTAGAACCCTCTTTTGAAGTTTGTGATGAGGAACAGACAAGTTAAAGCTCAAGAGCTTATGGTCACTGATACACAAAGCCTTCAAGCCGATTAATATCAGCACCAGCAGTACACACCAAATCAAGTGTATGACCTTTTCTATGAGTAGAAAAGTTTACATGTTGTATCAAGTTAAACCAATCCAGAATCTCCATCAAATTAGTAGTATGAGTACAACTAGGATTATCAACATGAATGTTAATATCATGAATGGGATTTACAAATGCAAGTAACTCAGTGAGTTCTTCAAAGAACAGAGGGTTAGGTTTCGAAGGCCGATAGATAAACAAAATCAAAACAGGAGAAACACCACTAGCTTTAAAAGCAATACTCTCAAATGATAAGACAGGAGGAACAGTAATTTCAACCCGGTCTCATCCCAAGACGTCATATAACTGACGTTTTGGAACGTCTTTTGACCATACGTCAATATTCGCCTTTTTAGGGCCCCCTTAAACGTCGGTAGATGAGGTTATGGGATCCTAACTCTACCCCAGACCTAAACCTAACCCTAAACCTAACCCGTCACCTAACTGACGTTAAAGGTAAAGCGTCAGTTGTATGACGGCCCGGGATCGCCATCTACCGACGTTTAAGGGGGCCCTAAAAAGGCGGATATTGACGTATGGTCAAAAGACGTCCCAAGACGTCAGTTATATGACTTTTTGGGATGAGACTGTGTTAGTAATTTCAGTAACGGAGACCTCAGAACTGTACACAACAGCAAGGCCACCCCCTTTACCAGTTGCTCTGGGTTTGTCAATACACAGATTAAGATTTAAAAAGTCATTCTGTTGGTGCCAAGTTTCTGAGAAGTTTTTTGTCAAGGATGATGTCATGAAGTAGATCAGTCTTTTTGTTCAATGAACATGCATTAAGGTGCGCGAACCTGATGAAATCATATAATATGAAATCATAGTTTAATATGAAAAAAAAAAAACGGCGGAGTATCCCTTTAAGGTGCCCTCCTACCTGACCCATGAGCCATGAAAACCATTCCCCCCTGTGCTCCCACAACAATCCTCACTCCTTTAACTAGTACTAATGGAAATGTAATTCCTGATAATTATCATAAATAGACATTGTTACTAGAAAAAGTACATTCTTAATATCAAGAATTCACATTTTAAGTAGTACAAATTTACTTATTAATATCAAAAATGCATTCTGTGAATGAATTAATAAAATGGCTTGTAATAGCATGTCACTGTGCTTTAAATTATAAAAGCAATGCTTGATGGTTTTGTTTATTACATTATTACATCCATATTGACCAGTATGTCCAGCTAATCAAATGCAATATATATATTATAATGCAATATAACATACAAATTAGTCAATGTAATAATTGTCTTGTTTTGAAAGTATATGCAACTATAATAAGGAGTGCCATCAGGCATATATTGTACTGGTCCCCAGTGATGTTTTGCTAAAAAGCGCGTGTTTCATTTCGTGCACGCGCATATGAACGTATGTTAATGCGCGACCCTGTTATATTTTCCGAGCTGCAGGTTATAAACAAACAACGTTGCCCTATGTCGTTTACCAAACGACAAAGGGTAATAATAGCAAAAACGGTAACACTTTAGAATACGGTTCCTTCGTTAATGAATAACTACACAAGAACTAATGAGTAACACAATATTAACAATCGAGTAACTATTATTAACTAACAAGAAACTCTGATTAATGAACTAGTAAGTAATAGCGCACAGACCAAAGTGGTAGTACACTATTAAGTAATCAATAACTACTATTTTTTTAATACTTCCCAGAGAACTACTGAAAAAGTTTATTAACAATCTAGTAACTACTATTAACTAAAATAAATTCTTATTAACGAATTAGTAAGTAATAGCTCACAGATGAAAGTGTTACTAGATACTTCTGTGGGAGTTACTAATTATTTGGATTCGTATTATAAAGTGAAGATCATTGGAACTAACTAGTAATTACTCAAGTGTTACTAAAGACATTTTCTAAAAGTATACTGAAGTTCACCAAAAATCTCAAACGGTTGCACAAATCATGACTAGATCATGTAGTAACACTTGAGTAATTACTAGTTAGTTCCAATAATCTTCACTTTATAATACGGATCCAAATAATTAGTAATTCCCACAGAAGTATCTAGTAACACTTTCATCTGTGAGCTATTACTTACAAATTATTTGGATCCGTATTATAAAGTGAAGATTATTGGAACTAACTAGTAATTACTCAAGTGTTACTACATGATCTAGTCATGATTTGTGCAAACGTTTGAGATTTTTGGTGAACTTTAGTATACTTTTAGAAAATGTCTTTAGTAACACTTGAGTAATTACTAGTTAGTTCCAATGATCTTCACTTTATAATACGAATCCAAATAATTAGTAACTCCCACAGAAGTATCTAGTAACACTTTCATCTGTGCGCTATTACTTACTAATTCGTTAATAAGAATTTATTTTAGTTAATAGTAGTTACTAGATTGTTAATAAACTTTTTCAGTAGTTCTCTGGGAAGTATTAAAAAAATAGTAGTTATTGATTACTTAATAGTGAACTACCACTTTCGTCTGTGCGCTATTACTTACTAGTTCGTTAATCAGAGTTTCTTGTTAGTTAATAATAGTTACTAGATTGTTAATATTGTGTTACTCATTAGTTCTTGTGTAGTTATTCATTAACGAAGGAACCGTATTCTAAAGTGTTACCGCAAAAACAATAGTTGTATTTCACTCTCACTTTTTTTGGTCATGACTAGCCTATTGGACAAGGAATAACAACCGAATAGGAAATGAGCACTTGGCAGCCCCGTGACCATAAGGCGTTTCCTTCGAAGGACATGATTAAGTTCTTTGATTAAAAATCTGGCAATACAAGAGGATACATTTCAAGCCGTTATGAAAACACCTTTGCTGGAAAGGTGAAAAGGAAGTTTATGTGAGGTAGGGGCCTAGTGCAGTCTGTTTCCTTTAAAAACAATAGCTGAACATAACATCAGTGGATGTGATTTTAATTTCCAGTCATTTATTTTTATGTTTTATATATAACAAATTACATTAAGTAAGGCATGTAACGGAGCCTGATCTTGGATCTCTCATCTGAAAGGTGTTCTTGTGAAAATATTAATATTGATGACATGCATTGCACTCCTTATTGTATTAAATGAATTCAGGTTTTGCAGAGCATTAACTGTTTACTCAGAGTGTGTTTTTGAATTTCCCTTTCCTGTATTTTTGTGAGGCACAATAGAGTAGGAAGGAAATAGATTCTCACATCCTGTTTTGGGATAAAATGGAATTAAGAAAAGTTCTGCAAAAAAAATCGACCTTGTCCTACTGATTGGTGATGTGGCCATTTAATTGATTAAATGGATAGTTGTATAATTGCAATCTTTGTTAAGTAAAATTAATTTATTTCTTTACTATATTTTCTGGCTTTGATTGGTTTGATTTAACAGTAAATTAATCTTTTAATGAGTCTTTTAATGATTATGACACTAACAATCATGCTGTTGCAAATATCAGCAGGTAATAAAGTACAACTGAACCAGCACAGTATAGAGGAGGCATCACTGGTCATACATTTCCATAAGGGCAAGATATTACAGAGAAATGAGTAAAATGTGTTCTAATGATAACTGATAGGAAAAACTTCGCCTATATTTCAAGAACTGTGCACAAGAGAAGAGATGGCGTTGATTAAATCATTAAGAATCGAATGAACTGTACTGTAGGAAATAAACAATTAGTAATTCAGGAAAATAAAACAATTTCAAAATAAGAACATGTTATGTAAAGCAAGGTAGTTTGACTTCTCGTTGGACTTTGAATTAGAACATTCTGTCAAACTTATAAGGTTCTGGGAGCTTAAAGGTACAATCTATAAGATTTTTACAAAAATATAAATAAAACAAACACTAGACCAGTGTAATATATATTTTGTTGACTTGTATTTATATTATCCCAGATCTTTCTAAGTATGTTTAAATCCAGAGAAATAAGCTATTTTACAGACTATTTCATTGGTTCGCCTTATCAGTGACGTCATGCCTGTGTTACCCTCGATTTCCAGTTTTATTTAGCAGAAACCATGGAAACATCAAAGATGATTTAATAGGTATATTAAACAAGAGAACACCTGTTTTGGATACATTTATAGACAGGAAACTATCCATCCATCTTCTTCCGCTTATCCGGGGTCGGGTCGCGGGGACAGCAGTCTAAGCAGAGATTCCCAGACTTTCCTCTCCCTAGACACTTCCTCCAGCTCTTCTGGGGGGACACTGAGGCCTTCCCAGGCCAGCGGGGAGACATAGGCCCTCATTTATCAAAAGTGCGTACACCACATTTCCAGCGTACACCTTGCGTACACCCAAAACCACGGTGACTTTGAGATTTATCAATATGGACGTTGGCGTACGGCACGCTCGAATCCTACACCAGCTCAGGAGGTGGTGTACGCACGTTAGTGAGGAAATGCGGAGAATTCCTAACACCACTTAACGCACTGAAAAGATATGACAACACTATGTCACGACCAATTCGTACGAATTCGACGCATGATTAAAAAGTGGCTAATTCGTACTAATTCGTACGACCTCACTCATACTAATTCGTACGATTTGTCTAAACCCACGTGATGATTAGGTTTAGGGGTGGGGTAAGGGGTAGGTCATTCGTACAAATTCATACGGATTGGCCAATTCGTAAAATATGTACGATTTAGCAAAATCGTATTAATTCGTACGAGTGAGGTCGTATGAATTGTTACGAATTAGCCACTTTTTAATCATTCGTCGAATTCATACGACTGGTCAAAAAAAACATAGTAATTATAAACTTCGGTGTTTATTTTTGTGCAACGTGGACTTCAATGTTTAATTTGTGTGACTTTAAAAAAAGCATTTGATTTGTAAGCATATGTATTCCTTGAGTTGCGAGCCTGTGGACTTTACCCTGCCGTTTCAGGATTATCCCGGCAGGTGCGCACGGACACGGTTCGGTAATGAAAGGCTTTCATTGACCAAAAAAAATAATTGAGACTGACAAAATAATAAAAAAATAGCTACATTCTTCTTCTTTTAAATAATAATAATAATAATAATAATACAAATAATAATAATGACATCCTTCTTCTAAATAACAATAAGCGTCATTAATACAAATCATATAGGCCTAATAATAAGAATATTACAAATTGTCATGCAATTATTAATGTGAATGAATGGTACTTCACATCACATCATCATCATCATCACTATTATAAATGTGACGTGATTCGAAATTGAATGCTAATTTCAAAAGACGTGCTGTAAAATAATGCATTGAGATTCATTTCGGCTCCACGTCGGAGAAGTTTCTCTTCTTTGCCGTCTTCCCTGTGTCCATGGCGTAAAATGAGGGCGAGGGGGGAGCGGAGACTTGAATATTTAGGGGCGTGTTATTCTAATGATGATCGTTTTCGGCCGCGGGATTTATCAAGGGCAGGCATTGCGTACACCTGGATTTCAAAGGTACGCACAGCTTCATAAATCAGGCGGTGAGAGGAGCGTAAGCATAATATTACGCCAAAATATACGCCAGTTTCTATGCAACAATGATAAATGAGGGCCATAGTCTCTGCAACGTGTCCTAGGTCTTCCCCGGGGTCTCCTCCCAGTGGGACGTGCCCGGAACACCTCCCGTGTTGATGCCCTGTCTTGATGCAGTGATTGACAGGGCAGGAAGGGGCATGATCGGCTCGGAATGCATTTTCAATGTGCACATTGAATTTTGTTACATTCATTGCGGGACATTTCATGAAAATGCAATCGCAAGTGTATTGACTGTGAGTGTAAATGCAATTAAGAAAAATTACATTTGAATGATCATTTTCAACGCATTCTCACCCCAAGGCGTCACCTTTGACCATGCTTCAATATTTGACGTTTTAGGCGCCCTTTAGCGTCACTTACATGACGCGATCCTACGGCGTCATCTAACTGTCGCTAAAGGAAAGCGTCTGTTAGAGGACGCGGTTAGGTTTAGGTGTGGGGTGGGGGTAGGGTACACGTGATCCTAGGGCGACATCTAACTGACGCTAAAGGGCGCCTAAAGCGTCAGATATTGAAGCATGTCCAAATGCTTCCCAAGGCGTCAGTTAGGTGACGCCTTGGGAGTGAGAATGGGCTGTCATTTTGCCACAGTTTTTGCTTGAACATGTTACACATATCTAATCATTTCTGTAATGCATTTTCATTTTAATTTTGCAACTTTTCAATATTCATATTAAAACTAGTAAATGAAATGGTAAATGTAAATGATGTAATTTCATTTTCATTTTGCACCAAGCATTGCTAGGATGGTAATGTAAAATGTAAATTTAAATACAGAATTCAATACTATTTTACATATTGCACTGTCATTTTGCATATTACATTTCAAATTGAATATGGCTGCCCATAGGCTTCCATATGTATTTAGCACAAACTGATGATTTCGTTTACAAGACTTTTGAAAATTGTATCAAGTAGCCATTGTTTAAAAACATTTGCTTCAAAATTATGTGAAAATCATCCTGCATACTCATTCAGATAAAAAAAATCTAATGAGAAAGACAAAGACCCTCCCATAATGGCCCTATCAGGTGCTATCAGGCACTATCATTATGAGGAACCTTGCACAAAGAGTAAGGCGGGCATACACTGTGCGATTTTCGTCCGATTTTGAGCCGAATTCTGACTCGTGCGACTCATTTTCGTGTCGGACCGATTTTCAGCTTTGTCGTGCGTCGTTTGTCGTGCAGTGTTCGTGCAGTGTACAGGGAGAAACGAGAGGCGATTAACCTCTCACGATCGTCAACACAGTCTGGCATGTCAGAAATTTTGGTCGCTCCTCGTGACTATATCGCACAGTTGAAGCAAAGCTACGAACCGATTGCCCTAAACTCAGTGTTTTTTCCCTCACTGCACCTGCGCGAAAACAGAAGTTTAACCATTTCATGTGCAGCAAAAATAAAATTAAAATAAAAACGAGCTACAAATTACTGTTGCTTACCTCTAGTTCGTGTTGCAAAATGGATAATATTACCCACCGTCTTCAAGCCACTTGATAACACCTCTTTTATTATTTTGTCAAACAATGTTTTTGAAATAAACCTGTTTTTAATTTTCATTGATGATTAATGGCAATGTTCGGACATATTATAGACTGTTACAGTTTTTTCCGATTGCTAAACCACAGTGGAGCACAACTGGAGCTACATGTGCAAAACTCTACAGTCTGCACAGCAGCAGTTCATGTGGACCAAACTCTAGATCGTTTTTCATTGCTTGAACACAGTTTTCAAAACTCTACACACTTATCCCATGACTTTAACCACAACCTGCACAACACTGTGGATTTACAGCACTTTGTTCAAATGCTAACACACTGCTGTCAAAACTGTGAACCACTCATTCAAAACAGAATAAAATTCAGCCTTGTGCCTTTCACACACTGCTGACTTTCAAACAATTTCAGCTGAAAGGATGAAAACTTGTGGCCTAATGCTTGAGAAAGGCAGGGTTACAGTATTACAGTATGTACTTTTAGTTTCTACCTTTTTTTCTAATTACCGTAATTCTGAAAATTACTACAGACTATTGAAGCAAACTGCTAATTTTCAATTGTTATGTTCTAAAAAATTAAAAATATCACTGTTTTCTTTGAAGAAAATATTACTTTGTATGAAGTGTGAAATTGTTGAAACTGCAAAGATGAAAAGTTTGGATTTTCTGCATTGGTGTTTGATGCTACTGTTTTTCCTCTCAGTGTGTTCTGAGTGACAGTGTGTGTTATCTCAGTGAGGGTTGTGCATAGTGTTGTGCACACTGAGCCTGTTTTGAGCCATGTGTTAAGAGTTGTGCTCAGGTGACTGTTGGTAATGCAGACTGTAGTTAGAGTTTTGCACATTTAGCTCCAGTTGTGCTCACTGTCGTTTAGCAATCGAAAAAAACTGTAATAGTTATTTTATATATAATTCATTGTAATCGACCTAAATGTTTTAGACAATTTTTAATGAGGAGTAAGATTAATATTTTATTATCCTCACAGCACGTTGGTTATGTGCTGTGAAAATATTGCGTGGCAAATTAATTATAATAGCGGATCAATTTAATAGTAAAATTAGCCTATAGGCCTCCCCTAATAATGATAATATAATAATAATAATAATTAAATGCATAAATTGAAAATACTAAATCATCTTGATATGATAGCAGATGCTTGTTTTGACAATATCTCTGGATACATACACGTAAATAGGCGCAATCCAGGGGGTTATCGCAGATATTACACGTAGGCCTATAGTGTGAGAAGTGAAGTCACAGCTCGACGATCGGACCGTACAGTGTGAGCACATAAATCCTGAACTTTGGCTTTGCATCGCATGCGATTTACTCGTTCAGTGTGAGTAAGTACCTTGCTGAAATCGCACAGACATCGCACAGTGTATGCCCGCCTTGGGAGATTTAAAAAAGAAATTGCTTGCAGAAAATATGTTACAACACAACATAATCCAAAGATACACAACAAAAGACAAAAAAGCACATTATTGAACACACTGATCTAAAGACTTGATCTAGAGACTTGAACAGTCACACATTTTTCACTTTACCATGTTTATGAAAAGAGACTCATGTGAATGTTCAGTTCACATGAATGAAAAGTCAGCAGGACTTATCAGTGGCATCTGGTCCCTGTATAAAATTAATAAATAAATAATAACTGGTTTTGAGTGACCATGCTGACCTCAAGATAAACTATAGGACTTTAGATTTTTCAGGGTAAAATTGCTATTTGCGTTTGAGAAACTGTCCATGTCGTTGCTTTAATATACAGAAAATAAACAGAGAATATTTGTTTTTAATATAATTTGCATCATTTCAAAATAGAGACTCCAAATTTTGTAAAGACATGCATCTCAAGTCTGTGTGACAAACATTCGCTGAGTTACAGTTCATTTTCTGTCGTGTTTCAGAAAGAACTTCACACTGGTCCTCATTTATCATTCTTGCGTAGAAAAGGGCGTATATGTTGGCGTAAGATTATGCTTACACTCCTCTCACCACCCGATTTATGAAGCTGTGCGTTCTTTGAAATCCAGGTGTACGCAATACCTGCCCTTGATAAATCCCGCGGGTGAAAACGATCATCATTAGAATAACACGCCCCTAAATATTCAAGTCTCCGCTCCAACGCCCTCATTTTACGCCATGGACACACGGAAGACGGCAAAGAAGAGAAACTTCTCTGACATGGAGCCGAAATGACCTATCACAATGCATTATTTTACAGCACGTCTTTTGAATTAGCATTCAATTTCGAATCACGTCACATGTATTGGGGTGTACTTTGATGATGATGTGGAGTATCATTCATTCACATTAATAATTGCATGACAATTTGTAATATTCTTCTTATTGTTATGATTTGTATTATTAATGACGCTTATTGTTATTTTGAAGAAGAGAGTCATTATTATTATTTGTATTATTATTATTATTATTATTATTATTTAAAAGAAGAGGAATGTATTTTTTATTATTTTTTTATTCTGAATTATTTTTTGGTCATTGATAACCTTTCATTAGTGAAAGCAGTCTGTGCGCTCCTGCCGGGGCTAACCCTGAAACGTCAGGGTAAAGCGCACAGGCTGGCAAATGAAGGAATACATATGCTTACAAAATCAATTGCTTTGATAAAGTCACACAAATTAAACATTGAAGTCCATGTTTATAATTACTATGTTTGTTTTGTTTTTTTGTATGTTTTTTTTTTGTTTTGTTTTTTTAACAGTGGGTCATATCATATCTTTTAGTTTGTCAGTCCGTTTTGTGGTTGTAGGATTTGTTTTAGGACTCAAAACGTGCGTACCTCCTCTTGAGCAGGTGTAGGATTTGAGCGTGCTGTACGCCAATGCCATATTGATAAATCTCAAACTCACCGTGGTTTTAGGTGTACTCCAAGTGTACGATGGACATTTGGTATACGCACTTTTGATAAATGAGGGCCATTGAGAGAGACGGCAGAATGCACATCATGTTTATTTTCTTTATTTTACGAAAAGCACAACATTTAGTTTTTATTATGAGGTTACACAAATAAAAGAATATATTTAACAGTTTTGAATGATGTATAACACTTATATGTAAGATCAAAATTGACAGAGTATTTTGAGTCTTTTTTGCACGGATAAGAAAAAAAGTGAGCTGGTCATGCCGGCGTGACTGTCGACCCCAGAGAGTTACATCATGGTGAGCATAAGGCCAAGAAAGTTCTCTATTTTTAAAGATTTACTCAAATCCACAAGAAGGATTTGAGTAAGCTCATTAACAAACTCCAAGATACTTAAACTCCTCCACTTGAGGAAGGATCTCTCCACCAACCTGGAGTGAGCAAGCCACCCTTTTCCGACTGAGGACCTTGGCCTCGGATTTGGAGGTGCTGATTCTCATCCCAGCCGCTTCACACTCGGCTGCAAACTGTCCCAGTGCATGCTGAAGGTCCTGGGGTGAAGGGGCCAACACGACAACATCATCCACAAAAAGCAGAGATGAAATCGCGTGGTCCCCAAACCTCACCCCCACCGGCCCCTGGCTGCGCCTAGAAATTCTGTCAATAAAAATTATGAACAGAACCGGCGACAAAGGGCAGCCCTGCCGGAGTCCAACATGCACCGGGAAGAAGTCTGACTTAGGACCCCGGACCCCATATTCCCGGAGCACCCTCCACAGGCCGCCTCAGGGGACACAGTCGAATGCCTTCTCCAGATCCACAAAACACATGTGGACTGGTTGGGCAAACTCCCATGAACCCTCCAGCACCCTGTAGAGAGTATAGAGCTGGTCCAGTGTTTCACGGCCTGGACAAAAACCACACTGTTCCTCCTGAATCCGAAGTTCCACTATCGGCTGTATTCTCCTCTCCAGTACCCTGGCATAGACTTTCCCAGGGAGGAGAAATGTGATCCCTCTGTTGTCCCAGAGGCACTGTCCCCGACCACCACACGATGCTGCAGAGGCGTGTCAGCAAAGACAGCCCCACAACATCCAGAGACTTGAGGTATTCAGGGCGGATCTCTTGACTACCTTGGTGACCTCAGCTTGGGTGATGGACAAATCCACCTCTGAGGCCTCAGCCTCTGCTTCCTCAATAGAAGACGTGACGGCGGGATTGAGGAGATCCTCAAAGTATTCCTTCCAATGTCCGATGACATCCCCAGTTGAGGTCAACAGCCGCCTATCTCTAGTGTAAACAGCATTGGTAGGGGACTGTTTCCCTCTCCTGAGGCGCCGGACAGTTTGCCAGAATCTCTTCGAGGCCAGCCGAACTCCTCCCGAGGCCCGAGTTTTTGCCTCCACAACCACCCAGGCCGCAGTCCACTTGGCCTGCCGGTACCTGTCACCTGCCTCAGGAGTCCCACAAGCCAACCAGGCTTCTTCAGCTTGACTGCATCCTTTACTTCCGGTGTCCACCACTGGGTTTGAGGATTCCCGGCTCGACAGGCACTAGAGACCTTACGGCCACAGCTTCGAGCAGCCACTTCGACAATGGAGGTGGTGATCAGTTGGTGGTGATCAGTTGACAGCTCCGCCCCTCTCTTCACCCGTGTGTCCAAGACATACGGCCACAGGTCAGATGAAACGACCACAAAGTCGATCATTGACCTACGGCCTAGGGTGTCCTGGTGCCACATGCACTGGTGGACACCCTTATGCTTGAACATGGTGTTTGTTATGGACAAACTGTAACTAGCACAAAAGTCCAATAACTGAACACCACTCGGATTCAGCTCGGGGGGGCTGTTCCTCCCAGTCACGCCCCTCCAGGTGTCACTGTCGTTACCCACGTGAGCCTTGAAGTCCCCCAGTAGAACGACAGAGTCCCCAGTCGGAGCACTTTCCAGCACTCCTCCCAGAGACCCCGCCCTTTGCCTAGGACCTGTTTGCCTTGGGAGACCCTACCAGGGGCATATAGCCCCAGACAATGTAGCTCCTAGGGTTATTCGGGTACCCCTCCCCCTCCACCACGTTAAGGTGGCAGTATATACAAACTATAGTGAAACACTATTTATTAGCAAGGTAACTTAGATCAGCAGTTTAAGACATTAAATCTGTAAGCACATAACACAAGAACAATTATATTTAAGTATAAACAATACTTTATTGATAATTCTAACACATAAAACTAATATCTAACACAGTCACACGCACACACACATTCATACGAGTTACAGAAAGAAAGGGAGTGAGGGAAGAATGAGTTTTAAGGGTGAGATGGTGAAATCCCAAGTTTCTATATGCACTTATAAGGCATGAAATGAACGAACCATCAATCATTAATTTAACCCTTCTATCGTGTCTTAGGCAGGTTATTCAATTTTATATCAATGCACGAGTTCAGTTAAGAGTCTGGAGTGCTACTTGCTTGGCCTTGTGTTGCTTTGGGGATTCCCCTTTGTCTGCGTACAGTAAAAGGGGGTGGTTTCTTTTATTATTATTATTTTTATTTATTTATTTTTGCAAAACATGCAGAGATTACATGTTTATGACATGCAACTTTGTATACAATATACAAAATGTATTAACAATGCTGTATGTTCAGTGTCATCAGAATACAAATGAGAAAAGAAGAGTTAAACAAGAGCTGAACACTAAAAAAACAAACAAAATGAAACTTAAAAAAGATAGAGAAATAGATCATGGGGGTAAGATATTAATCTATACTAAGTTACATTGTACAATTTTTGTCATGTTATGTTTAAATAAGTTTCAAAAGGTAAGAAGAAGGCAAGAATAATGGAAAATATCAGATCTCTGCTTCATGGTGCCTTGCCCTGTGTTCACCACAACCATCTCCCTGACCCTGGCCCAGTCACATCCACCGCAGTTCTTCGACCTGTTGTCCTCTGAAGTTAATTCCAACAGTCCCCCACAGATGTCCTGTCACATTTTTTTTTTTTTTTTTTTGGCCATTTTGTTTGGACTGTTCCTTCCTCATTCTTTCTCGTGCTGTGCTCTGTTTGTAGACATCAACCTATTCTGTATCTGGGTCCTCCCTCTCAGAACTCCTGACAGAAAGAAAGTCTGAATCACTCTGGAATCACACCCTAAACAGTTAAATTACTTTAAGTTGTGTCCACAGCAGTGGGCATCATGCATCAGAGAGTTTACCTAATGCTGCCTAACTTACTTAATTCTAACACAGCAATTTAGAAAAAAAGTAGAACACTTCTTTTGGATTTGTATAAAACACTAACATAGACTTATAGAGAAGTTCCTAACAAAAAAAAAGGGATTTCAGCCCTTAGCTGAGCACCAATACTCAAACACTACCCACTTCCAAACCACGCCACACATCTCCCGGTTCTTGGTCCTCCACCCTCAGTAGCTCAGTTTCCTGTACCTCTTTGTCTAAGGGAAGTTCTAAAATAAGCATTGGAGTAGCTGGATACACATCTCTTTCTAATCACTTTAGTGCTCCGCTCCAAAGCATCACTCCGCTTTTCTGGTTGTTTTTTTCTGTAATTAGAGAAGAACTACACCATGGTTAGAAGGATTTCATTCTTCATCTGTTCCTGTATCCTCCTCCACTGGACAGGTAAAATAATCATTTCCTTTATAGCATGTTGTAAAGATTAGTGGGTGTTTTGAAGTGTCAGGGTGGTTTTGAATTTGATCAGCTTTTTATATGATGTTGTACATACAGTACAGGGTCTCTGAATTATGGTCTTTCTTAATAAAAGTTGCAAAGTATTTGACATTGTATATAAAACTACTTTATAAATATAATAACATTTTGTACATGATCCAAAGTTTGTTGTGCTAATATCTTACTTACTGCATAACATAACATAACTGAGGAATTATTGAAGAACTAGTAGTTCATTAACTACTTCTTCACTGCTGTTAACTACTAAGGAAGATGTGTTAACAAATCAGTATGTAATATAATTTTATGATTGTGTTAAGTTACAGTTAGTTAATCAATGACTAATGAATTCTGTCATGCCTCCTGAAGAACTACTAATTAAGGTTCAAGAAAAATAATAAGCAACTAATGAACAGGCATACAAAACCAACCTCAGATTAGTTTTATTTTATATACAGTACTGTCTGTGTCTGTTTTCCTCAGCATAGAGTCAGTGCCATTGAGTAAATTCATGGATTTTAGGCAACAACTGAGGGGAACTAATAATATAGGGAGCTTTTTAGTTATTAATAAAGAATTATTTGATAATTCTTCAGGGATTATTTACACTCACCTAAAGTATTATTAGGAATACCTGTTCAATTAATCAGTTCTCATTAATGCAATTATCTAATCAACCAATCACATGGCAGTTGCTTCAATGCATTTAGGGGTGTGGTCCTGGTCAAGACAGTCTCCAGCTCCAAACTGAATGTCAGAATGGGAAAGAAATGTGATTTAAGCAATTTTGAGCATGGCATGGTTGTTGGTGCCAGACGGGCAAGTCTGAGTATTTCACAATCTGCTCAGGGATTTTCACGCACAACCATTTCTAGGGTTTACAAAGAATGGTGTGAAAAGGGAAAAACATCCAGAATGCGGCAGTCCTGTGGGCGAAAATGCCTTGTTGATCTAGAGGTCAGAGGAGAATGGGCTGACTGATTCAAGCTGATAGAAGAGCAACTTTGACTGAAATAACCACTCGTTACAAACGAGTTATTGAGCAAAGCATTTGTGAAGCCACAACACGCAAACCTTGAGGCGAATGGGCCTCACCCATTCGAAGACCCCACCGGGTACCACTCATCTACACTACAAATAGGAAAAAGAGGCTACAATTTGCAAGAGCTCACAAAAATTGGACTGTTGAAGACTGGAAAATGTTGCCTGGTCTTGTTTTCTGGTGTTGAGTCTTGATTTCTGTTGAGATATTCAGGTAGGTGGCGGTAAAACTCCTAAGCGGTGAGCAGCCGGTAACAAGTAGACGAATGAGAACGTCCTCGTCTCAGTTCTCGCGCATGCGCCCATAAGGAAGTAATGGAATAGTGGAATAAAGTCGTTATTTATGTTTTTTTCGCACAAAAAGTAGTCCCGTCGCTTGATAAACTTATAATTGAGCCGCTGTAGGCACATGGAATATTTAAACCTTTTCTTTAATGACTTTATGGGCCGTCAAGAGCCAGTCCCTTAGGTAGTCTATGTAGGACTGATCTAGCTCTCAGATTCAATCAAAAATATCTTTATTTGTGTTCCGAAGATGAACGAAGGTCTTACGAGGTTGGAACAGCATGGGGGTGAGTAATTAATGACTTAATTTTCATTTTTGGGTGAACTAACCCTTTAAGAGCAAAAAAAAGATTTCTGTTTCCATTGTAGTATTGGTATTTTCCTGTTTATCACTGTAAAGCTGTTTACGTCCCGTAGACCGTCCATTGTGTTACGATTGCTCATCAAATAATGTATCAATAATGTAAAAAAAAACCCACCTAACCTAAAACATCTTACCACGCCCATACAGAACATGTTGCTGTGATCACAAACACATACTAGTCTAAACAAACACATAAACACAATCATGCATACATGAGTAAAATGAGTGAATGAAACCAAAACAGAGGTGACCAAAACACCCAGGTGTAACATTGCTCGCAACATGGCTTGTAACTCTGCCCCGCCAATATGGGAAGGTTACAGTCTGACCGGATGTCTCCAGCCTTTTCCACACAAACATCAACAAGAAGAGCGCAGAGCCAAGGTCACTGGGGTTAGAGGCCTTTTTTCTTATTTCTGGAAGCTCTAAAAATGTTGTTATTGACTTTGGGCAAGAAATTCTACTTTTAAATGACAAAATAGATTGTCTTGATTCAGCCTTGCAATGCAGGTATAGGATCAGCAGGTGCTTGAACTTCAGTTTTTTGCTGAGGAGCCAAGCATGAATAAGCTGGCCACTCCGGCAGGCAGTAGCAGATGTGGCGACTGGACGTATGTCTCCATTCCCTCCTGGCTGGGAACAAGAGTTACCATATGTAACCGAGACGGTCCCTATCAGTCGATCACTCTCACTTCAAATATATATTCCTGCCAAAGCGCCACAGCTGCTGCACCCCATCCAGCACCCTGGGCAAGCCATGACCCCTTCTTGCCCGGAAGGACAATAGGAGAAGGCTTACACGGAGTGTATCTGTCACTGTTGTTCCGTGATAACCCATATAGTTAGATTATTGGATAACGCTGGAAAGCTTGCCCTTCTTTTAAGAAGGAGAACACTATGGAAGCCATTTTCTTCAAGGAGTTACAATATGTAGAGAATACAAATGGACTTGCCTGAAGGCAATAGTGGGTGACTTAGCCCAAGGGAAAGACACAGGCTTTCTGTTAGGAGCAGCCGTGGAGAATATACATGTATGGGATCCCCGTAGGGTCACACACATGGACCAGCCTAGTACCGGTTCACAAGGATTCAGTGATAAAGGCCTGGCGTCGGACGCTTCGCCATGTCCGGGCCAAGGGGTGTTTGGAGGACTCAACTGGTTTTTCGCTGAAGCAATAAGGGTGGACAGTGGGATGCAGGGAGCTGACAGAGCTGGACCTCTCAGTGCTTCCACCCATTTAGGGTGAGAACATGG